>VFXL01000361.1:0-47562 GCA_009761765.1 Phenacoccus solenopsis | reverse complement strand
ATTATCTATGTAACCATTTTCATAACCTATTGTTAAAGTACTTTTTTTATTTTTTAAATGTTAATGTAGTTGAAGTTTAGCTTAGTTAAAATATCTTGTTTTTTTTTATTATATTTTCAGGTTCCTTGTCCATTTTTTCATTTTTTTTCCTTACTGTCGATATACAAATTATATTAAAAGTATCTTAGAAAGTATATTATATATTTTAATTATGTTTATTATAACATTTGTGTTAAAGAAAATGTGTTGTTTAATTTTTTTTCAATTTTAGTGAAGCATTATGTATTTACTATCTATTGGTTTCTTCCTCTCTTCCTCCCTTTTCTTTCATTCCTTCCTCCCTCCCTTCCTTTTCTTTCCTTCATTTCTTCCTTCCATCATTCCTTCCTTCTTTTCCTTCCTTGTTTCCTTCCTTTTCTTTCATTCCTTCCTCCCTTTCTTCCTTTTCTTTCTTCCTTCCTTCCTTTTCTGTCTTCCTTCCTTCCTTATTTTCCTTCCTTCCTTCCTCCTTCCCTCCTTTCCTTTTCTTTCCTTCCTCCTTCCCTCCTTTCCTTTTCTTTCCTTCCTCCTTCCCTCCTTTCCTTTTCTTTCCTTACTTCCTTCCTTTTATTTATTTCCTTCCTTCCTCCCTTCCTTCCTTTTCTTTCATTCCTTCTACCCTCCCTTCCTTTTCTTTCCTTCATTTCTTCCTTCCATTTTTCATTCCTTGTTTTCTTCCTTTTTTTTCATTCCTTCGTCCCTTTCTTCCTTTTCTTTCTTCCTTCCTTCCTTATTTTCCTTCCTTCCTTCCTTCCTTCCTCCTTCCCTTTTCTTTCCTTACTTACTTCCTTTTATTTATTTCCTTCCTTCCTTACTTCCTTCTTTTTCTTTCCTTCCTTCCTCCTTCCCTTTTCTTTCCTTACTTCCTTCCTTTTATTTATTTCCTTCCTTCCTACCTTCCTTCCTCCCTTCCTTCCTTTTCTTTCCTTCCTTCCTCCCTCTTCTTTCCTTCCTTCCTCCTTCCCTCCTTTCCTTTTCTTTCCTTACTTCCTTCCTTTTATTTATTTCCTTCCTTCCTTCCTCCCTTCCTTTCCTTCCTTCCTTCCTCTTCTTTCCTTCATTCCTACATTTCATTCCTTCTTTTCTTGTATTTTCCTTCCTTGCCTTTCTTTCCTTCTTTTTCTTCCTTCTTCCTCTTCCTTCCTTCCTTCATTCCTTCTTCATTTTTTTCTTTTAACTTCCTTCCTTCCTCCCTTCCTCTTCTTTCCTTTATTCCTTCCTCCCTTCTTCCTTTCCTACTTTCCGTCATTCTCTTTTTTTCTTGTTATTCCTTTCTTCCTTTTATGCTTCCTTCCTTCCCCTTTATTTCCTTCCTCCAGCTCTCTTTCATTCCTCCATTCATTCATTCCTTCCTTCATTCCTTTTTCCCCTCCTTCCTTTCTTTTCCTGCCTTAACTTTCTTCCTTTTTTTCCTTCCTTCTTTTTCCCTCCTGTCCTTAATTTGTAATCTCAACACATACCACTTAACGCTTTTAACAATAATAGATCTTTAAATATATACATAAATCTCCACCTAACATTAGAAAAAAAAACTACTATAAAATAGGAAGAAGGGAAGGAAAAGACAGGAAAAGAAGGGAAGGGAGGAAGGAAGGGTGGAAAATAAAGAAAGGAAGGAAGATATGGAAGCGAGGGAACAGGAGGGTAGGAGAGGCGAATGAAGGAAGGAAGGAAGATATGGAAGGAAGGGAAGGAGGAAAAAGGAAGGAAGGAGGGGCAAATGAAGGAAAGAAGGAAGCAAGCCAGGTAAGTAAGGAAAGAATAAATGATGGGTGCAAGGAAGGAAAAGGAAGGAAGGAAGGAATAAAGGAAAGAAGAGGAAGGAAGGAATAAAGAAAGAAAGGAAGATATGAAAGGAAGATATGGAAGGAAGGGAAGGAGAGAATATGAAGGAATGAAGGAAAGAAGAGGGAGGAAGGAAGGAGAAGGAAGGAAGGAAGGAAGGAAGGAAGGAAGGAAGGAAATAAATAAAAGGAAGGAAGTAAGGAAAGAAAAGGAAAGGAGGGAAGGAGGAAGGAAGGAAAGAAAAGGAAGGAAGGAAGGGAGGAAGGAAGGAAGGAATAAATAAAAGGAAGGAAGTAAGGAAAGAAAAGGGAAGGAGGAAGGAAGGAAGAAAGAAAGAAAAGGAAGAAAGGGACGAAGGAATGAAAAAAAAAGGAAGGAAACAAGGAAGGAAGAAATGAAGGAAAGAAAAGGAAGGGAGGGTAGAAGGAATGAAAGAAAAGGAAGGAAGGGAGGAAGGAAGGAAAGAAAAGGAAGGAAACAAGGAAGGAAAAGAAGGAAGGAATGATGGAAGGAAGAAATGAAGGAAAGAAAAGGAAGGTAGGGAGGAAGGAATGAAAGAAAAGGGAGGAAGAGAGGAAGAAACCAATAGATAGTAAATACATAATGCTTCACTAAAAATTGAAAAAAAATTAACAACACATTTTCTTTAACACAAATGTTATAATAAAACATAATTAAAAATATATAATATACTTTCTAAGATACTTTTAAATATAATTTGTATATCGACAGTAAGGAAAAAAATGAAAAAATGGACAAAGGAAACCTGAAAATATAATAAAAAAAAAACAAAGATATTTTTAACTAAGCTAAACTTCAACTACATTAACATTTAAAAAATAAAAAAAGTACTTTAACAATAGGTTATGAAAATGGTTACATAGATAATGAAGGGAAATCCCAAAGGTAACTGAAACTCTTTGGTAGGTCCAGTCATAATATGATAATTATTACAAAGATAATACCTGAACGTAAGAGGAAATTGAAAAAAGTGGTAAACTACTGTATAATTATAAGTATAAACTAATAAAAGAGAAAACTACATAAACAATAAATTAAAAACATAATGGACTTGTTCATCTTACTTAACTTGCTTGGCATGCCCAACTTCTTCTAGAGTTTTTTGAATCTTGCAAATAAGTACCTGCGAATAATATTAATTATATAATGTTACCCCCAACATACGCACTCCTATCTTGAACCCATAAGATAAAATTGAATACGAGATTAAACCACATGGCAGCTGCGAGTCTTTAGCAAAGGAACATTCACCTTTAACCTCACCCGACTGTACTTGGTAGTACATTTCACCGGTATGCGATATTACACGCTCCACTTACAACGCCGAGGCTGACAACGGCCACTCAAAGTGATGTCCACTCTACTCAGGGTCTACACAGACTACGGGGTCTAATCTCCCTCAACGACCCGCGAGCACTATACACATACTTCTATTCACAGAATCATCTCTTTCTCCCCGCGGCTAACTGAGTCACCTTCGCATAACATGCAACCTGTATCCTCAATGAGAACACAAGAACTTCTTACTGCGCGAAGCACGTTTAGTGGCGAAATCGAGACTCTGCTAGTAGAAGTATGCCCATAGTGCCTTTGAACCGTCAAGGTCCCGTAAACCGGTGCAACCCAAAAACTGGCAGTGCACCTCTATATATAGATTTCTAACCTTCTCCCACCAACATACTAGTTACCCTCACTCCAAAACCAACAGAACCAATAGGAACCGAAGTGGGAGGACTGCTGCTGTCATGTTGCCCCACCAAAACACTCTTTACCCGAACCAATAGGAACAGACGTGGCATCCACCATAAAACTGTTTTCTTAGGTTGAATTCGTATATCTTCATTAGTGTTGTCGTAGGAGACAACAAATACAGGTACCTGATAAACACATGTTTTAGTGAATTAGTATACGCTCCTTCGTATTAATATCCCCACTTCAGTGCAAAGAGGTTGTGATTAACTTTTGAGAATACAAGAGTTATCAAGCAAATGTTATTTTTCTTAATACATTTTTGCTTATTGCTATGAAACTAAAGTTACCACAATCTAATCAAAGTTTTTTTTTTTTTATAGGATGGAGAAGTAGAAAATTTGACGCTTTATATTCTGTGTTCGATTGGTTGCTAATAGCTACCTCATCTGAAATGGAGAGATCGTGTAGCATAGTGGGAATAGTATGATACAATCACCGCAAAAATCTAAGTTCGTTGATAACATAATAAAAGTGGAACAATTCTTAAATCAGAAAATATTTTTATAGTTACTTTATTGAATTTAGAGGCTGATAAACTCATTTCAACTGCATATTTCAAAAAATTAATGTTAAATAATTGGAAAAGAAATTTTTTCGCTGATTGTATCCGAATTACTTGGACGCATGGGATAACTGAGATTTTACTTTAGGAATAGATTTCTTAATACATAGTTAATCAACACTAGATACCTCATTCTAAAACCTTTATTAATTTATGTCTTGTTTACTGAAGAAAGATAATTATTTTTCTTGCTCCTTAATTATTCATAATAGTCCACTCAGCTCAACTCACTCTTGAGAAAAATATCCCAAATAACGAAACAAAAAATAAAAATAAACAATTATCAATACATACCAGTCTCCAGTTATCCATTTCCATATAAATCTGAGTAATTTTCATATCTTGGAAATGAAATTTTTGATTCACACAAAAATGAAAAAGAAACAAAACTTCAAGTTACCACATACTGTAAAGTTTACAAAATTGCACAAAATCACTAATTCATGAAAAAATAAAATATAGAATACCACAGGTAAATCTTTACAACACAACTATACAGCACAACGGTCGCATTTGTAATGAGAATATAGACCACACCCACCAAAAAGAAGTGGCGGTGTGCAGTTAATTTCTCTACTCTTATCAGAGTGGAGAGAGACATTACCCACTCATTGCACTAATAGAGACTTGCATTAAGAAGAAAATTTCATTCCATATATGGATGATAGATGTAATCTGAGGAATCGAAAATGTTTAATCTATTTTCACAGTTTGTGATTTATATCCACTACTTACTTTTAAACACTAATGGTGATACCAGGAGGCTCAAAAGGAACTATACCTTCCAACTAATATGAGTTTATCGATTCTCATTTTATAATTCTCAACAAGACAAGTACTTAAGTACTATGCAAATACAGGGTGTCTACTCGATTTAGGATGCATAACCAATAAAACTGTTTTCATTTGCAATTTTTAAAACTTAAATCTACAAATAATGAATTGCAGCATAAAATTTCAATAGACGAAAGTCCTTCCTAAGGTCACCCAAACTCCACGTAGGGTGTAATAACCAATGCCATTACTAACGCTCAATAAAAAATAAAAAAATATTTATTTCACTTCATCCAAATGTTTTAGGGTTCAAAAATTACAAATTAATCTCGGTTTTATCAGTTGTGTCCTGAATCAAATAGACACCCGGTACATCAAAAGTGCCTGCTTTTGTCGCTAGGGAGCTGGAGAGGGCCATTGGAAGATTGCCTTCGAGGAAAGCGCCGGGACCGGACAACATTCCCAATGAGGTCCTGCGCGTGGTGCACGACATCGCACCACAGAGCCTTCTCCACCCCTTCAATACATGCCTGAAGAACGGGGTCTTCCCCAAGGAATGGAAGAGGAGAAGACTGGTGCTGCTAAGGAAGGGCGACAAACTGCTGAGCGAACCTAACTACTACCACCCATTGACCATGTTGAATACAATGGGCAAGGTGTTAGAGCGGCTGCTACTGAACCGGATGGAGGACTAGATCGAAGAGAAAGGAGGACTTTCCCTGTGGCAGTATAGGTTCTGGAAAGGAAGAGGAACTATGGAGGCTGTGGGGGTTCTAGTGAGCAAAATTCGAGAGGCGCTATCCACCTGTGGAGTCCGCGTCATCGTCTCATTAGACATCTGGAATGCATTCAACAGTGCAAGGTGGGACAAGATCTTGAACGCGTTAATAGCAGAGCATGCCCCGAGGTATATCGTAAGGATGGTACGCGATTACCTATGGGACAGGGTCATCACCTCCAAGTCAGATGAGGGCCCTGAAGAGCATAGGCTGAGTTGCGGGGTCCCCCAGGGTTCAGTGTTGGGATCTACCCTGTGGAATCTAACGTGCGACAGTCTGCTCTGAGAAAGGGTGCCAGAGGGTGCTAAACAGTTTGCTACTTCCGGAATCACTACCAACCACCTAAGTGGTGTATCCATGTGGCCGTGATCCAAGCGCATAAAATCTGCCAATCCCACAACATACAAGGGGATATGCATATGGGAGAGACAGCCAGAAAACTCCAAATCACTACACCCATCGCCTTAGATACCTTCTTCAAGCGTATCCTCAATCCTCGACCTAGAATATTCTTGAAGGCGGCCAACCAACTGGTTCGAATTTAACGTCCTTTTCTTCTAATGGATCTTGCTGCATGGAGTGTTGAAGAAATATAGTGTTGAAGAAATTTGATATTTAGGGGCCAAGTGATAGCCCTCTTCGCAAACGCAGCGCGCACAACTTGTAACAGAAGTGTTTCAGGACTGTAATGAGAATCTTAGATCACTACTGAAAAAAACATTAGGTATCAACAAAAAATAATTCATAATTTATGATTTACTTATACCACAAGAAAAAAAAGTAATAAAACAAAAAGTTTAAGACTCCTAATATCATTTAAGAGCCGAGCTAGTGTTACTTGACTTTCGTTCTCATAGAAATAGCAATTTGTGTTCACATATTTCCCTCAAAACTACGCTTTTTACGATATGTTCTTATTATAGACAACTAAAATCCAGATACCCTTTCTCAGGGACCACAGAAGGGGGAATTCAAGCCAGAGATAGTAGAGGTGCCCTTTAGAGAGCCCTCTCCGCAGGGCACCTCTAGAGGAATTCCCAGGAGGTCCCTTTCAGAGAAGCCTTGCTATCTAAAAAAATACATAGTAGTTGTAACAAATGAAATAAATGTAATTAGAACACGAATCAAAATATAAAATTTAATTGAAATGTATACTTAATTAACATCCATATTTACAGTGATTGCATATACCTATCAAGAGAATAATTAGAATAATTATCATTTGGACTGCATTACGCAACAATGTTCTAACTGAAATGAGGTGCCATAGACTTGTTGATCGATCTTATTTTTGTTTTTAATGAGAAAAACTAGTAATGAATGAAATCATTCATGTTATTTAAATAATTTCAAAGACAAACAAGCTAAATTTGTTCAGTTTGATTGACTGGCTTTGTTATAATTTACATTACATCAGAAACTTGATGTAGTATAAGTTTATGGCGCCTCATTTCACTTAGAACATTGTTGCGTAATGCAGTCCATTTATCAAGTTTGATTCCCGGACATTTTCCTAAAGTCAGTTTCTCAAATATGTTTTTCCCGAACATATAAATCCCGAAAGCCAAGTTTCCAAACCTTATTTTCCGAAACTTTAAAATCCTGAAGTTGGTTTACCAAAAATAGTTTCGTCGAGGAGTAGTTATCTAGAAACCTATCCGCCTGCTCAGTGAAACTATTATGAAGTCTTCCTGAATAATATGTACTTTACAAATAACTCGAGCGAAGGATGATATGCAGCCCCCTGCGAGTTCTAGAAGAAGCAAGCCCATGTTAAAGCGAGCGTCGCAGAACTTCGTTTAGGTAAAAAAGCGAGAGTGGTGCTAAAATGAAAATGGGTGGAACTGCCAAACAGAATTCGCACTATTGTTACCTCATATGAAAAATGCAAAGGAGAACGTAAAGAAGTGAAACATCTAGAAAACTTAGGCTAGAATATCAATACCTCTATTCGGAATATTTGAAATGTATAAATTCTAGATTTTGGGATTCGGAAAAAAATTATTCGGATGGAAAATATCAATTGGAAACAGTATTTGAGAAAATAAGATTCGGGAAAATGGTCGGGAACAATTAAGTTTTTATCAAAATTATATCTTGAATTACAATATTCGAATTTATGTTAAAAAAATGTTCTTTCTAAAGATCAGATGGTTGGGTGTCTTTAAAATAAAAATATATGTTATTATAGGTTCTTTCACTTCTTTCCAAGGATACTAATAAATCATCTGCACCAAAACTAGAATAAGAAACAAATTACTGAAAAAGAACCGATGGTCCCTTTCAGTACTACCTCCATCTCTGAGGCTCATAGTGACTCTTTAATCACCATAAATAGGCTTGAAAGATCGCAAGTATGAAAATAGCATGAAAACAAATCATTTATTCGATACTTACTTCATTGTGGTTCTCCAATTCTATGAAAAAGTGATAGTCTAGGTATTTATGCATTTCATTATTCCTGCAAAACCTAAATTTATGAGGAACTGCACCAAAATAATAATAAGTATTAACTTAATAAAAGACTAGAACTGTGTAAACTGAAATATGAAATAAATATAAAAAATTCAACTTCACATCATCACTGTACGACTGCTGTACGAGAACTAACGAAGATTATAGTGCAGGCATAGTGGAGGGGAAATCTTCTTTCAGTGTTACCAGATTGTTAGATTTAAAAATTAGTTTCCAGTTTCAAGTTGATTCAGTGTTGCATAAACGACAGTTGCTCTTCGGCATTTCCATTTATACCTCTCTCCCCCACCACCATTAATAAAAAATATCGTTCCTGCAATGTTGAAAAACTGAATCCGAATCTATGTGCCGAATTATTCCTTTTCGTGCTAAATTCTTTGTATTGGCAGAAACCAAATCTGCAGCGAAGAAATTCAGTTTTTTCTCCGCGAATGGAATCGAGTGAACGATTGATTCTAATATTACTCGTGGTAGACTACAAAAGAAAATATCTTCTTTCACAAGTTGCTTTATAAATTATACCTAATTATTAAGAATAAAAAATACTTGGATGGATAAAGTAATATAATTATTTGTAATTAGGTAAACATGAGTAGGCTTTAACGACCGTTCACATTTGAATTTTTATTGCAGAGTTAACAGAAATGGTCAATTTTAGGTTTATTATTTCTGGGAGAATTTCCAATTTTTCTTCTATTTTTTTCTTCTTCATTTTTTGGACAAGACGAATACTGGTACTGACTGTTATATCCAATATTTGCAATATCAAAGTCTAAATAATGGCAAATTTTATGATAATAAAAAAAAAATTAAGCATAATCACGAATTCATTTTTTTCTCACGCGACTGCTGCATCTGATACAAATATCTAGCGATAATATCAACTTCCAGATTCACGTAATCACCAACGTTATTGTACTGAAAAGTGGTTGTTTTCCACGTAAAAGGAACGATATTCACGCTAAAAGCGCCATCGCCGACTTCATTAACAGTCAAAGAAACACCATCCAAAGCGACTGATCCTTTTTTGGCAATGAAAGGCATTAATTCCGGCGAGCATGTTAGATTAAGTACACGAGATCCGTATACCAATTGAATGGACTCGATTCTTGCCATATCGTCTACGTGACCCATCAACAAATGACCGTCGATTCTATCAGTAAATCGCATCGCTTGCTCTAGATTTATTTTTCGATTCAAAGTCCAGTTACCCAGATTGCTATGATCAGTCGTCTCCAGCGAAACAGCCACTTTGAATACGTCACCAGTTATATTCATAACAGTTAGACAAACACCAGAGCAAGCAATCGAGTCTCCGATTTCAAGACTTTCTAATCCATCTGCTTGAATATCTACAATTCTATCTCCACCAGCTGGCAGACGAAATCCTTTCACGGTTCCTAATTTTTTAACGATTCCTTTAAAAAGTGCTTCCGATTCGATGGTGAGGCACAATACCACAAGCACCACATGAATATATGTTATCAAATTCGG
Organism: Phenacoccus solenopsis; assembly: GCA_009761765.1. Classification (NCBI taxonomy): domain Eukaryota; kingdom Metazoa; phylum Arthropoda; class Insecta; order Hemiptera; family Pseudococcidae; genus Phenacoccus; species Phenacoccus solenopsis. The sequence continues at coordinate 37,881 of VFXL01000361.1, read as the reverse complement.
TAACCTGCGAAAATCCACTCGTGAATATTCAATGTGAAATTTTTTCATTCAAAAATTACTTACCAAATTGAAAAACTTACTTTTTGGTAAATATTTCAAAAAATGGAATCGACATGTTGGTCACTCTTTTAACGATAGGTAATCAACGAACCAAAGCAAAGGTACATAATTCCATTAATCCAAAACGAAACCTAATTCGATAAGGCCCTTCTTAAGTAGCTCTTTATTAGCGTGTTATCTAATCGATGAGAATTTTAAATCATATCGTATCGAATAAATTAAACAAATATGTTGAAACCATTTCCTTCACGAAACAGAAGACGAGTGGGTCATTTCATACCAACTTGAAAAAAGCAATCGTTGACCTCATGCATTTGAATTTTGCTCAATTTAAAAAGAAACAATTTGTCTCATCGTCTAAAAAGTTGAAATCATCACTAGTTCCACCCAAAGCCTTTAGGGATAGGATGGGTGTTCCCTTAATTTTTGAAAAAACTTTGAAAGCATGGGTATAAAGAGAAGCATTTTGCCAAGAGATGAACGGATTTTGATTTACATAGTTCTGTAGTGCCTTAAACGAGATTTTATAATCTTTTGCTGTTTTTTGCCTAAAATTCTACTCCACCTATTGCAATAAATATAGGTACGCTGAGGAATACGCGTGAACTGCCTAAAAAAGTAACTTTTTTCAATTTAATGTCCAGTGCAGCAATATTTTTTGAAATTTTTTATTCACCATTCATGGCTATCAAAAAGGTACTTATTAGAGTGTGTGAGAAAGATTGAAATGAAAATCTATAAAAAATATAAATTTTCAAATTTGATATTTACCGAAGTAAAATAAAATTTTCAAGCCTTTTTATATCAATTCCTTCAGCAAGAAGGGTATGCAAATCATCATACGTGTCCCATGAGTTGACTCTAGTTGACTACAAAATAACTGTACTGTGCGACCAAGTAATGTTTGCACTCCTTAGCTTGAAATTCCCCTCCACTAAACAGACCATTAATAATTTCATTTCTTTTGGTTTCTTATACGATATCAAATGATGAAAACGATCATAAAATTTGATAAAAAATTTCCAACATTCACCTTCTTTCATCAGTAATTAATTTAAATTAATTTTATCAAGAATCAGTGTTGCATTGTTAAGTAATGCAATTAATAAAAAGTTGAATAAAATACCTAATTTTAATGAATATTGTTGAGAATAATTGGAAAACAAGGTAATTGAGAGTTTCACGTTTTCTTAATTCAACAAAGAACATCGAATGAATAGTATATTTCAGTACTACGGAGTTGAAAGTGATTCTTGACAAGTGTGAGGTTTGTCACCCGAGCAAAGCGAGGACAGTAAGTCACACGAGCCTAGAATAAATTTTTCCTAATTACGAGAGAAAAGCGCTAGATTGAGACCCGAGCGATTAGCGAGCGGGAGGTGAAGTAGCGCTTTCCTTCCGCAGGTATGAAAATTAAATTATTTGAAGTTCTTTTTTTATTCAATATGACCCTCGCAGAAAAACACTACTTGGTAACTATTAGTGAAACTTCACTAATAGTTTTTTCGTCCAATAGTTTACTTTTAGTTCTGTGTACTACAAGTGATACTGATAATGTATTAGTAGCATTACACGTATAAATATCACTCGAAGTACTCTAATAATGAACAACCACAAAACTAAAAGTAAACTATTGGACCAAAAAACTGTTAGTGAAGTTTCATTAATACTTACCAGTAGTGCTATTGTACGAGAGTGTTATTTTCATATATTATAGAGTTGTTATGGACTTCCTTATATATTATATAGCGCGTCACTTTATCAGCGAGAAGCGTTGGAAAACTTAATCCAAGTAAAAATTAATTAAAAATAGGGTTAAATAAAGTAGAAAAGGGCTTAAAATGTGCATGGAAACTTCAGCTACAAATTTTGTATAATTCCGTGCCCCAAAAATAAAACTATATTACATTAATTTCTTTTAAAATGCCGAAACTATTCGACATAGTTTGAAAATCGACTAGATAGGGATATTAGTAGTGTTTTATGACCACTACTAATAGTGCTACTACTACTATCAACACTTTTAGTGATACTATTAGGGATATTAGTGGTGTTTTATGATAACTACTAATAGTGCCACTACTACTTTCAATACTTTTAGTACTACTATTAGTGATACTGGTAGTGTTTCATTGTTACTACTACAGCGCTATTTATAAAGTTTCATCATCACTTCTAGTCACACTATTCATTCATGAATTGTACTATTAGTTCAGTAGTAATACGAATAGTAAAACTATTAGTTTTTTTCAAAAACCAATAGTATTTTTCTGCGAGGGGAGAATTTCACACTGAGGACTACAAACATCATTTGTTTATACGGTGTAATATAATGATTTTTTCTTACAATAACGTTTAGTCCGGCATCATTAGAAAGAGATTTACAAGCTCTTTCGCTGGTATTATTCAAATTATCAAAATTATGCAACGAGGGAATAATGTGGTGGATTATAAACGACGGCTCGTGCTGTATCGTACCAGTTTACAATCAAGCACATGATTCCCGAGTCACATATACAGTTTCATTCAACTCATCACACAGTTAGGTTAAACATCTTAAAGAAATTGAATAAAGGTGCCCCTTGCAAAAAAAACACTACTAGTAACTAGTAATGATCACTACCAGTACTTAGTAGTAGTATTTTTCAATATTAATCACTACTTCTAAATACTAGTGGTAATTAATACTTATATTTAACTGGAAGTCCTGAATACTATTCATTTTCTTATCGTCTAAGATGGAAAATGGTTTTCAAAACTTTACAACGCATCTAAGGATGTATTCAAACCATTGGTTCACACAAAATGTGCAAACAATCCTTCAGTCTGTTGGTGGAAGTGCGTATTTGCACTTCAATTACAGTTAAATTAAACTCTTCCTTATATGCATTACTGCAACACATTTCATCTAAAAGAAGCAAAGTGATACGTAGACTACTAGTAGAACACTAGTAATCATTAATATCTTGAGTACCTATACTACTAGTCAACCGCCCAACTACTAGTTGCTCTATTTATTACTAGTATAACTAACAGTTGCCATCTTCAGTACTATTATTCTTCATGAAAACTATACCTAATTGAAGAATGAAATAATGGTTTCTCATTACTATAACTTACATTTCATTCTTCAACTTGTTATCAGGAGAAGCACTAGCAGTAACAAACTACTATTCTATTCAAGAACTAGTGTTTATTTGGACTGCTAGTAGTAGTAGTAAACTAGTACTCTGTTGTTACACTTAGTAAAATAAACTAATAATCACAGTACAAGTAGTGAAAAACTACTACTCTATCCATGAACTTGTAATCACAAACTACTACTAGTAATAAGAAACCAATTATCACAGTACAAGTAGTGAAAAACTACTACTCTATTCATGAACTTGCAATCATAAACTACTACTACTAGTAATGGTGAACTAGTAATCACAGTACAAGTACCTAGTGAAAAACTACTACTCTATTCATGAACTTGTAATCACAAACTACTACTAGTAGTGAGATATTAGTATTCTGCTACTGAACTACTAGTAACTAGTAACAATTCACTACTATTCGTTTATTTAACTACTAGTTTACTTGTAGTTACTAGTAGTTATTAGTAGTGATTTCTAGTTACTAGTAGTGTTTTTTTTGCAAGGGTGACGCTTCAGAATCTAACTTATGAAAAATATGATAAGTTAGATTCCGAAGCGTCACCCAAATACCTTAGTCTGCTAATCCACTTACTGTTTGTTTTCTACCGTACTTCTTAAGAAGTGTAGTTGATTATTATATACATATGTTTTAATTTTTAATGCAGCGCTTCCACTTCTTTGAGAGAGTTTCTCTTAGCGAACAAATTTAACGAAGCTATCGCTCGTAGATTCTTCCATCTTTTCTTTACCAACTCTTCTAAAGACGAAAATTTATATGAATATAAATAAGTGGCATGGGGGTGTATAGTCAAAGGTTCTGCCATGATCTCTATTGGTGAGTTTTATAAGCAATGGTTTACGATGTCTGATTGGTTGAAATCTAATGTTGTCACAATAAGCATACTCTATGTCTAACTGTTTTAAACACATCCGAGCGCGAAATTCCCTTTCATGAAAAAAATATCATCTATTTCATTTTGATTGATTTCATCTGACATAATGAATAATTTAAGATTTGAGTAACTAAAATTCCATGATTTAAATAATTGTTTACTGGTTATTTGATTGATTTAAATTCATATTCTTCCGAAATCAGTATTGCAAAATTAACTAGAATGAAACGTTGAAAGTTTAAAAACATTCAATTTCTTGATCCCGTCAAAAGAAATGAGTAATGAAATAATGAATATCGTTTGAGCCCTGGGCGATTAGCGAGCGGGAGGTAAATAAGTAGCGCTTTCCTCCTGCAAGTATGGAAAAAACTTAGTATTGAATATTGGTGGGTAAATTGTCGAAAATACAATTATTACAGCGGTGCTAATATTTCTTTAAAAATCTATACCCAGTGTTATCCGGGTAGTCGGTTACAAAAATATGCGAAACAAGTACGCAGTTTATATCAGAAAACTCAATTACTCGAGCAACTCTACCACTGCGCCATGACAGATAGGTCACAGCGAGGAAATGGAAAAGATATTCAAGCCCACTAACTACTGTTTGTCAAATATAGCTTGAGACTTTTTAACAGTGCAAGATTAGGCAAAAAGCGTGAACAAATTTCACGACTTCATCACTTCCCAAAATGTGTTCAAATTGAAAATGCTGGCCAAATAGTCGAAACACTAAAGCACAAAAAAATATGGTAAATGCGTTTCCAGTAAAATTCGCTGATGAAACTTTGCTTCATAAGTATAAATCATCAACCGTTAAAAATTATATTTGGATAATTTCCTCGCTTACGTCTAATCATTCATATTTACAAATAACAATAATAAACGTACACATAACAATAAAAAAAAAAAAAAGTAATAAAATAATAAAAAAATGCTCAATACAATGAAAAGATAACAATATGGCTTAATGGCAGTCTTGCAAGAAATTTCTCGAAAGTGATTTGCACATGAGAAAAATAAGACTCTGGGTCTCCGAAACGGGTTCAAATTAAAACTCATAAACTACCGTATCGATTCAGTCAATAGCTTGAAATCGATCGACGACCTGCTTCACCCATCCTCTAGTTGGTAAACTGCACTCTGTACCATTGGCTGATGGTCTATCATGTGAAGTGATATTCTTCGACCTTCTCTTCAACGCTACCGGCTTCATCGGCACCGGTGGTGGAATACGAATGGCTTTATGAACAGAAATATTCACGTTAATTGCGAATACTTCCTGAACGACTCGCTGATTTCCTGAGCTCTCTCTGCGCTCACCGAATCAGCCAATATAGAGGTTTCACGTATGGCGTTCTCGAATTCTGCCTCTACTTCCTCGAATTGTCTTTCGTAAAAGCTCTCTGCTGAGCAATCGCTACCGGAATCTTTCCGACTACGAGCTGTATCCCCATCTACTTGTTCATGCTTACTAGGCGAGGCTCTGATGCCCAACAAAGAGGCAGCTTTTTTGGATGGCGTTATAGTGGGAAACAACACCTTAGGATCGGCGTAATCCGAGATCTCTTTGCCGTTGGCGATTCGCGCTCCTAAATCCGAGCTGCCTTGCCTATACACTGGTACTTGGCGTTGAGATTCGATGACGCTGGCCACAGCGGCGCTGACGCTCTTCTTCGGCAGATCGTGATCGATTTTATAGAATCTTTCGCTTTTGCCTCGTTTCGTTAATAATTTCGCGCCCATCGTGTACACCATTTTACGAAAGGTCATTCTGGCCACACTAGTCCTGTAGAATTTACACTCCGGATGCACGTTCGTCGTATTCAAGCTGACCAACGAGCCGGCGATTTCTCTGCGCTTCAGGAAGCAATTATTAGCTACTATGTCTTCGTTGTCGTACCGTTCTTTCATATTCTTCACTCGCGTAGGCTTATCGGACGCAATGGTCTTGGGCCGATTCGCTCGCCATTGCTCGTCCACCGCGGCTACCTGAAAAGTACGCGGTAACGAGTCGGCTTTTTTCTGCGGCGTTGCCAAATGCTCGCGTTGCTGTCTCAGCCAGATATTCGGGCTGGTAGGAATCAGTACATTGAGACTAGCCGAGAGACTTTCCGAGGACGTATTTAACGCCGTCCAGCATTCGTTCCGTTCCGAATCCACGTTCGCTGATTCTTTGCTATATCGCAGCACGCCACTTTCGCTGTACTCGTCCTCCGTTTCGTCTTCCGTATCGAAATTCGATTTACTACGATACGTTTCCCTCTTCGTCTTGGCGTCGCGTTTCGAACGCATACTATGTTCGTGATCTTTGATAGCTTTCTGAAATTTCTGACTAGCGATCAATAGCTGACCGATGATCTCCTCGATCAATTTCTCTTTCTGTTGGTAGCTGCTCGTCGATTCGTCCGCTTCCGAGTCGCCGCAGCCGCTCAACGTGCTCGCACGTTCCGTCAGGTCGTCTCGGCTACCAATTTCGCTCGATCGATCGACGCCGTCGTCGCCGCACGACAGTTTCGATATGTCTTCCAAGGTGCGAGTCATTTGATCGCAATGATTGGACAGGTCTTCGCTGGTCTGCGATAAATTCTGCAGGCTCGCTTCGTTGCCGTATGATTCGTCCTGGGCAGAAATTTAAAATGTAAATTTCGACGATTTAATCGACATCGATATATACGCATAATGTTATAGTATTTCCAATTAATAAAAAAAAAAAAAAAAAAAAACATTACTGAAGCTGAGTTCTTAATTGAGGCTTGTTCAGATTTGCATTATGAAGTTCAATTTAGAACAAATGTAGTATTTCTTGCCATGCAATAATCATATGAATTTGTAATTATTATTTTTAGCTGAGTTTTTAACAAAACGATAGTTATTACAGCCAACCTGATTTGGGAAGGGAAGGTCGGGGGAGGGTGAGGTCTTCAAATCTTTGCGTTTCAGACCACTTTTGTAATCATCTGGGAAATGTCCAACTTTTTGGTATATATATATTTTTTTCCCCCACGCGTAGCGCCGGCGAGTATTCATAAAATTCGCTCAAAATTTGGTGAGGAACTCTTCTTGAAAATGCGCAGAAGTATTTTTTTGTTTTTTCGAAAATTTCAAAATGGCGGATCACTCAAATTTTGAGGGGGCTGGAGAAGAGGCAAATAGCTCAAATTTTTCGTTTTTGATCTCATATGAAAGAGTGAGTCACGGACACCAACATATTTAAATTTCAGCTTCCTAAGTGCATTTTGAGGAGAGTTAGCAAAAACCTGTTTTTGAGAAAATTGCGTTTTTTGTGTCACTCACTTGCGCAGGCGGGTGTGGATAAAATTCGCTCAAAATTCGGTGAGGAACTCTTCTTGCAAATACGCAAAAATAGTTTTTTTGTTTTTTCGATAAATTTCAAAATGGCGGATCACTCAAATTTTGAGGGGGCTGGAGAAGGGGCAAATAGCTCAAATTTTTCGTTTTTGATTTCATATGAAAGAGTGAGTCACGGATACTAACATATCCAAATTTCAGCTTCTTAAATGCATATTGAGAGGAGTTAGATCAAAAAACGGCTTTTTGAGGAAGTTTTGAGTCATGAAATTTCTTGAATCTTCCATATCTCCCCACCAAATCAAGTTAAAGTGGTCAAATTTTGTGTGTGAGGTTAGTTGGTGACCACAATATGACCTCTTGAATTTGGATCAAAATGGATTCAAAATGGCGGATTATCAAAATTTTGAGTAGAGCTTGAGGAGCCTCAAGTTGGTAAAAATGTAATTAATATATACTATATCCCCAATTAACTTTCATACATGATGTTGGAGGGGGGAAGGCGGGTTTATCGGCCTAAAATAGTGGTGGGGGTACAGAAAGGGTCGAAAATTTTTTATTGCTGTGTCATATGATAAAATGAGTCCAAGTGACAAACGTATTTTGATTTTAGCTTCCTCACTGCTTTTGGAGGGGAGTTAGAGCAAAAAACGGCTTTTGGAGGGGAAATTGCTGCAGGAAATTTCATGAATCTTCCATATCTCATCACCAAATCGGCCCAGAATGGTCAAACTTTGTGTGTAGGATTAGTTTGTGACCAGAATATAACCTCTCAAATTTGAGTCAAAATGGATCCAAAATGGCGGATTATCAAGATTTGAAGATAATTTGAGGACCCTCAAATAGTTATAATTTGAGAAATATGTGTTCACATGATTATTTCATGACAAGAAATACTACATTTGTGCCAAATTCAACTTCTTAAGTGTTTTTGGAAAGGATAGGGTAGGGGTTTTCAGACTTGGTATTGGGTGTGGCCTGTAGTCATGAACGGTTAAGCAAGGTTATTAGTAAATCAAAACAAGCTCCAATTAAAAACTTAGCTCCAGTAATGCGGCATGGCTGCTTACATTTTTTTTTTTTACTTGAGGCTCCTCAAATTAACCTCCAATTTTTACGATCCACCGTTTTGGATTCATTCTGACCCAAACTGAAGAAGTCGTGTAATCAACTAACTCTACATACAAATATTAAATTTTCAAGGTCAATTTAATGAGGAGATGAGAAAGATTTATGAAATTTCCTGTAGAAATTTCCGCTATAAAATTGGTTTTTTACTCCAACTCACCTCTAAATTCACTTGGAAAGCTAAAATCAGAATAAATTAGTCACTTCGTCTCATTATATCATATGACAACATAATGAAAAATTTTTGACCTTTCATGTACTCCCACAACATTTTGAGGTCAGTAATCCCCATTTCTCCGCTCCAACATCATGTATGGAGGTGAATCGGGGACATATGTAGTATACTTTTTATCCTCAATAATCATATGAGTTCATATCATTTACATTTTTACGTACTCAAATTTTTACGATCCGCCATTTTGGACCCATTCTGTCCCAAATTCAAGAACTCGTATTGTGGCTACCAACTAATCCTACACACAAAGTTTGACCTTTCTAAGGTAATTTGGTGAGGAAATGTGGAAGATTCAAAAAATTTCATGAATCAAAACTTCCTTAAAAAGCAGTTTTTTCCTCTAAATTCACTCCATACGCACTTGGGACGCTGAAATTCTAGTATGTTGATATCCTTGACTCCTTCATTCGTAAGAAAACACAAACGAAAATTTCGAGGTATTTGCTTCGTCTTCAGCTTTTCTCAAAATTTCAGCGAACCGTCATTATGCGGTGAATTAACCCTTTAACTTACTTGAGAAGCTGAATTTGAGCTCATATTGTCGTATGAAACTATAACTGAAGATTTACCACTTAATTTTGATCATCTATGCCACATTTTGAGCACGTCTCCTCCTCCCACTTCCTCAACACAACCTATGAGTTGAATTTGGAATACAGTTCATTCCCAATTTTAATTGACCCTGTATATAAAATTGATCTTTTTGAGTTGATTTGGTGCGGAGATATTATAAATATTTAATATTATTAATATTTTAATTTTAAATTTTATAAATAAAATAATTCGATTTTTAACAATAAAATTGTAATTAAACAAATAAAATAATTTAATATAATAAATTTCATATTAGCTTTTAAAAAATTTTATTGTAACATTCAAGTAATTTCAGGATTCAACATCCTCGAAACATCATTTTTTGTTCGAACTCTCCTCCACATTCACTTAAGAAACTGAAATTTTGATACGTTGGTTTTTCCGGTTATTTATTTACGCGAGATAGTGAATAAAAATTTCGAGCTATTTGTACCGCTTCCAATTCCTCTCAAAATTTGAGTGAATCCACTTTTCAATGTGAATCGTGAATCAAAAATAAAATGTGTTTTATTATGAAGAGTTTCCCCAAATTCTGTGAGATACGAGCGAAGGAAACGAAGGTGAGCAAAAAATATGGAATTTCCCTTCTCGACCTCTCTTTCTGAAATGAACTGACGTAAACTCAGTTAAAAGTTATGCACAAGACGCCATTTCGATGTACCGTCCGTCAAATATAGCTTGACACTTTTTCACACCGCAAAGGTAGGCAACAATTCATGCATGGTTACTCAAAATGTGGATTGTATTACAAAGTAGGTAAGCGTGTTATTACCTATCAGCTCATCGAATTTTACTGGAAACGCATTCACCATATTTTTTTGTGCTTTAGTGTTTCGACTATTTAGCCAGCATTTTCAATTCGAACACATTTTGGGAAGCGATGAAATCGTGAAAATTGTCGCGCTTTTTGCCTAACTTTGCGCTGTCAAAAAGTCCCAAGCTATATTTGACACACAGTACTCCCTTCATATAGTACTGACTCGAAATTTCTAAGACAGGTCGAAGAAAGTATGAGAAAGCTCAAATTATTAATTTCATAAATCATTTAGATGACTTTTTCAAATCTACCAAAAAGCTTGAACTTAGTACGTACTCCTCGAATGCAAATCAAAATAGACAAATAACGAATCCATAAAATTAATGGGGCCAAAAAATGAACCATATTATATCTAAATCCATCAACACAAGTAATGCTGAAGCAGATAAAGAGCAGTTTCCAACCTCGTATTGGTCTAAAGGAATAAACACCGTGATCTGCGAGTCTGAACACTTTCCATTAAGAACTCAACTGGCAGTATTTTTGATTCTTATAGTCATAGTACATATTTTCATCATGATTGATTTTAATTTTCAACTTCAAATTCATACTAACCGAATTCACCGAAGTATCTGAAAAAATACTGCCTTCGCTTACGAAATGATTTTTCTTCAATTTGCTCCGCATCTATTGAATTTTTTTTTATAATAAATCATATATCAGTATCATTCGTTTCAACATGTTCCCCTAATCGACGAATCTTTCCAATTCCGCTTACCTTATTATTTAGCAGAACATCTGATTTTCTAAACAAAGGTAACAAACGCGATCTCATTTTGGACTTCTTGCCCTTATCTCCTCTCCGCCTTTGTAAGTACTCGGGCGTGTGTTGTTTCTTGGACGAAATTTTTTCTACAGCTACGTCGTCTATACACAAAACGAATTTATACTTAAAAATTACATTCTCATATAATGGTTGCGTCGATGCAGCTATAATCATATTTCAGTGAATCGACGATGCTAACCGGAGTGTTGAATTTGTCCCAATTCCATCACCAGCTGGCGAGCGTGCGAGGGTATATCGACGTTGTAATTTTCTAATATCACTCGTTTCAGTTCCAACGTCCAGTGACGTTTTTCTTCTAAACTTCGGGCCTGGCATATGAAAGAAATTCGAATTATTTTTTACCTCCTCTACCAATTAAAGTACCAAAAATTCATATTCTTTTATAGAAGGTAAACTTTTTTTTCTTTACAAACACCACAGAAATTATCGATAAAAGATTGATAATAATAATGAAATAAAATTACTCGCAAAACAAAAAATTTATCGTAAAATATTCATATATCTTTGTTCAATTCATTTATCAAATTTTGTAATCAGTTACAGTACAGCGTACATGTACAACTTTGAAATGTGGGATAGATGAATAAAAAATATTGTTTCAAACGATAATAATAATAAAAAAAAATTAATGAAAGTGAAAATCAAAATTTTTTCAGTTTTTGTAATTCAAATGAGACTTTAATTCATTCAACTCGTGAGAACTCGAGAAATTCTTACGGACGTTTTTTAATGAATTTTTATTGCAAGTCAAGATAAACAAATTTTACGTTATTCTTCATGTTTATTTGCCTACCACACCGTTGCTAATTTCAAATTTAAAAAATATCATTCAATTAATGTAAAAAAAAATTAATTAAAAGTAAATAAGAATTCAGTGTTTTTCTTAGCATCTCCGCTACTTGTACGTTGAAAAACAATTCACTTAATATAATTATGTAGGTAATACTTGTTTTCATACTTGCGGGAGGAAAGCGCTACTTTATCTCCCGCTCGCTAATCGCTCGGGTCTCAAACTAGGGCTTTTCGAAAAATTGATAAAAAATTTTTAAAAATTTTTATGATTGAATTTCAAGTTCAATGCATTATTTCTGCCACACAGTGGGGCCGATTGTAAATCTAGGTGGACAAAATTCGAAAATGTAACTTTTTTACTTTTAAATAAGCGTAACTCATGTTTTTTGAGTCGCTAAACTCGAATTTGATATTAGTTTTTTCCTTCCGCCCCTCAAAAAGGCCCAAAACTCCAAATTTTTGCAAAATTGGGCTTCAGGGGAATAAATTATTTATGCATATTGAATTATATGTTTTTAAGGTCGCCGAATTCGAATCTGAAATTCTTATTGTGATGCAACTCCTTGAAAAGCCCCAAAAGCCCCAAAAAAGCAAAATTTTTGAAATATTGGGCATTAAAGAAAAAAGTCATTCATTCGTGCTAAACTATATGTTTTTGAGGTCGCTGAATTCGAATCTGAAATTCTTTTTGTGATGCAACTTCTTAAAAAGCCCCAAAAGCCCAAAAAAGCAAAATTTTTGAAATATCGGGCTTCAAAGAAATAAGTTATTTATTCATGTTGAACTATATGTTTTTGAGGTCGCTGAATTCGAATCTGAAATTTTTTTTTGTAATATAATCCCTCAAAAAGCCCCTAAAGTCTCGAAAACTCCAATTCTCAGAAAACTGAGCTTCAAAAGAAGCACAATGCATTTATATTGTGTAATATATTTTTGAGGTTGCTAAATTTGAATTTGAAATCATTTTTGGAATTCAACTCCTCAAAAAGCCCCAGAACACCAATTTTTGGAAAACAGAGTTTCAAGCGAACAAGTGATTATTGATTTTTCAATCATATGTATCTATGCCAAAATTATATTGGAAATTCAACTCCTCAGAGCACCAAAAGCTCCAGTTTCGAGAAAATTGGTTATTTAGAAAGTAGAAAAATCCAAAGGGGTTAAAAACCCTTTATTTAAACAAAAAAAATTAATAAATAATTCATCAACCTATGCTAAGAATGTGATTAAAAAAAAACTGTGATTTTTCGTGTAAAAACACTAAATTTTAACATAAAATCCTAGAAAACCTACTTTTGGCGCAAGTTGGCGCAACTGAAATCAAAACAGGCGTGTAAAGGAGCACTTTGTGCACAACACCACGTCGCCACTTTTAGGTCTGAAGAGGTCTGTGGTTTTGTTGGTAACAAAAATTGTAAAAAAACACCAAAAAAATACGAAAATTAAAAAAATTCTCACATAAATATGATGATTTGTAAAAAAAAATTAACACCGTGAAATGATTCATTATTTAACGTATTTTCATGAAAAAATATCATTCCCCCCCAAAAGTGAATTTAAAACCACGAAATCATTAGCCATACATCAGCGTTTTCGCATTAGCAGGATATTTTGAGCGAAGAGGTAGGAGGTTGTGTTACTCATCCCCCTCCCATGACCACTACGGTTGAGTTATGGCTCTTGTGGCTTTTGTTTCTTATAGAGGAGGGATGTACACAACTTTTTTGAGTGCATTTTCAACCAGAAAATCGAATGTCACTTTTTGGACTTTTGTCCACCTAGAATCGCAATCGGCCCCACTGTGTGCCATATTAATTAATTAATTTTTTATATTGAAAATAATTAAATTTTCATTAAATGAATGATTTAAATTTGGAAATATATTATTGTAAACAATATAAATTTATCTTATTTAATTCATTTAATAGTATTAAATTTAATTTCATATATTAATGAAAAATAAATAAATAAAAAAGTGAATATAATTGTGTGACAAACCTCATACTCGTCAATAATCACTTTTACCTCCCTAGTGGTGAAATTTACTATTCTTTGAAAAAATATACGAAGTGAAATCAATTTTTTTTTTTAATTATAAAGATTTTTTTTATTAACTTTTTAATTTTTTTATTCTTTTTAATAATAATTTTTCATCACTTCATAAACGAATAAAAAAATAATAATATAACCATAGATGTAACTAAAAATGAGAAAGATAGTATTTCGCCCAAATTATTTTTTATTAAAAAATTTTTAAAACATCGAAAGCTTCACTATACATAGTTTCTGAAACAATACACCCTCTCCACCTGCCTCCTGAAAAGGACATTTTGAGGATTTAACCACTAAACTCCTGATTTAGGATTGAGAAATTGATTTTTTTAATAATAATAGTTATAAATGCTTCAGTACTTATAAGTTGAGAAATGTTCAATCACATACATTTTTTTTTTTTTTTCAAGAAACACAATTGAATGAAATCAAACTGAAAGAATTATTTGTTATTTCAAAAATTAAAAAAAATCATAATGATAGTATAACTAATGGCTTTTCTTAATTACTATTACATATTACTTTTTGCCTGATAAAGTGATAACATATCAGTGGATAAAATAAATTATTTCATCGAAAAATCTTCGATTCGGTGAATAAACTGAAGATTTTTTAGAAATTATTTTAAAACAAAAATTACCAAATTTAATAATATTTTCCAAATCTTATGATTTCAGTAATATTTAGTTATCAATTGCAGTACTCACGTGAACGGTAAATTGCATCCTAGGATTATCAAAGGGAATGATCTGAAAGCTGAGCAATTCCTTAGGAATACATTCCACCAACATGAGATTGGAACACTACAGCAAATAAAACAAGCACAAATAAATTTCATTACATGGTAATTATCACCATCATTCTACTATGCGCTCGTTTTATCCTTTCAAACTAGAACGAAGAAGCCTGCGCGTCAACACTCACCAATATATGAGTCTTATAATTCAAAATGCCTCCTTCTTTCTTCTTGGTCACCAGCAACATATGCTCGAATAGGAATATATGTCTTAACGCTTTGGCACCCGATATTCTGAAAGAGCCTTCCGCGTATAACTCTCCAAATGTCGTCAAATCTGGACCTTGCCACCCGGTCAATAAGCTCTGCACTTCTTGTACGCGGATTGCGTGTTCGTGTCGTCTCTTCATTGTATTAATATGATGCGCGATACCAGTCATCGTAGACAACGCCACGGTAATATCGCTGTATCCGACTGCATCCGGAGACGTGTGCTTTACCATATTCTGCGAAAAGAAAATCCCTCGAAAAAAATTAAATATTCATCTACCTCTCTCCTATCCCCCGAAATGACTCTTTTTTACCTGTAGCAATAAATGATACTTTAATATCCTTTGAACTGGTTTCAGCAAATACGATCCCAGTGGCAACGTATGATGGAGGCTGATCTGTCGTTCGCGAAATATATGAGCCGTTTTTTCCTGCCTCATCAGTTCCGTCAATACATTCATTGATCTGGGAAATTGAAAAATATATTTGTAAAAATTCCGCCGTCCCAACGACAGCCTTCGATCATCGTAGACGACGCCATTGTCGTAAAAACAAACGAATTATTATTTAAAGGTCGCGTCGTCGCGCGCTTCCTACTTCGCATCTTCCAGCGCGTTCCCTAGTGGAACTAATTTTTAATTAGCCGCTACAATGCGAAACGGCGACATTAAAATCGTACTTCCTCGAAACCGTTAAATATTCCTACGTCGAATTCCAGTCGATTCGATTTTCAAAGACCAACAGTCATGGTTGCCCAGAGATACAATTGGCGCCAGAGCATCAAAATATTCTAATTTATAAATTCTTCATTTTTAATCTTTCTTATTATATAAAGACATGAAATACATGAAAAGATGTTAATATCAAAAAACTCTAAAATTTTAATTTGTTAGGTTAATTAAATAGCATTTGATTAATTTTTTAATGAATAATAAGTGATAAAATTTGTTTTTATTTTTTCATTTTTAATGGTTTTATTATTATTAAATTAAATTTTTTTATATTTAATTTTATTGAATTAAATTTAGTTATTTTTTTTAAATTATTTTGTAACTCCTAATCATATTGAGCCTGAATGGTATTTTTTATTTTTTATTCTATTTTACGTTCAATTCCTAATAAATTTACAAATTTCAACTTTAATTTAATTGAAAATGATAATAGAATAATTATTCCATTTAATTTTCCCTTCAATAAAATTAATCGATATTAAATTAATTAAATTTTTTTACTAAAAATTTTTTAAAATAATAATCACGCTACATTAAAAAAATTCATTTCATTAAATTTCCATATTTTCATTCTCAAAAAAAAAATGTTTTAAAAAATAACGAATAAAAATAAAGAAGTTAGTTTTTCTTAATTCTTTCGCATACTCTTCTGTCTTTTCTTTTTAAATAGCTTTTTTAATTCTAGATATTTAATTTATTTTTCAACTTATTTTTTTCATCTTTAGATTACTTTCAATGTGATAAGTAATTTTTTGATATTTTTTTTTTTTTTTTTTTACGCGTTCCATTTTCAGATATTAATTCATTTGTCGATTGTACGTGTTTCCAACTTTTTTTCATCTTTCGAACAATCTTTATTGAGTTTTTAATAAAAACGTAAGCAGCCATGCCGCATTACTGGAGCTGAGTTTTTAACTGGGGCTTGTTTTGATTTAGTAATAACCATGCTCAACCGTTCATCACTACAGGCCACACCCAATACCAAGTCTGAAAACCCCTACCCTATCCTTTCCAAAAACACTTAAGAAGTTCAATTTGGCACAAATGTAGTATTTCTTGCCATTAAATAATCATGTGAACACATATTTCTCAAATTATAACTATTTGAGGGTCCTCAAATTATCTTCAAATTTTGTAAATCCGCCATTTCGGATCCATTTTGACTGAAATTTAAGTGGTTATTTTCTGGTCACAAACTAATCCTACACACAAAGTTTGACCATTCTAGGCCGATTTGGTGATGAGATATGGAAGATTCATGAAATTTCCTGCAGCAATTTCCCCTCCAAAAGCCGTTTTTTGCTCTAACTCCCCTCCAAAATCACTGAGGAAGCTAAAATCAAAATACGTTTGTCACTTGGGCTCATTTTATCATATGACACAGCAATAAAAAATTTTCGACTCCTCCCCACTATTTGAGGTTGGTAACCCCGCCTTCCACCCTCCAACATCATGTATGGAAGTGAATTCGGGATATAGTATACAACTTATCCCCAATAACCATATGAATTCATATTAATTACATTTTTACCAACTTGAGGCTCCTCAAGCTCTACTCAAAATTTTGATAATCCGCCATTTTGAATCCATTTTGATCCAAATTCAAGAGGTCATATTGTGGTCACCAACTAACCTCACACACAAAATTTGACCTCTTTAACTTGATTTGGTGGGGATATATGGAAGATTCAAGAAATTTCATGACTCAAAACTTCCTCAAAAAGCCGTTTTTTGATCTAACTCCTCTCAATATGCACTCAAGAAGCTGAAATTTGGATATGTTAGTATCCGTGACTCACTCTTTCATATGAAATCAAAAACGAAAAATTTGAGCTATTTGCCTCTTCTCCAGCCCCCCTCAAAATTTGAGTGATCCGCCATTTTGAAATTTATCGAAAAAACAAAAAAACTATTTTTGCGTATTTGCAAGAAGAGTTCCTCACCGAATTTTGAGCGAATTTTACCCACACCCGCCTACGCAAGGCGTGTGACACAAAAAACGCAATTCCTAAAAACAGGTTTTTGCTAACTCCTCAAAATGCACTTAGGAAGCTGAAATTTAAATATGTTGGTGTCCGTGACTCACTCTTTCATATGAGATCAAAAACGAAAAATTTGAGCTATTTGCCTCTTTCCAGCCCCCCCGAAATTTGAGTGGTGCGCCATTTTGAAAGTTTTCGAAAAAACAAAAAAAATACTACTGCGCATTTTCAAGAAGAGTTCCTCACCAAATTTTGAGCGAATTTTATGAATACTCGCCGGCGCTACGCGTGGGGGAAAAAATATATATATATATACCAAAAAATTGGACATTTGCCAGATGATTACAAATGGTCTGAAACGCAAAGATTTGAAGACCCCACTCTCCCCCGACCTTCCCTTCCCAAATCAGGTAGGCTGTAATAGCTATCGTTTTGTTAAAAATTCAGCTAATAATAATGATAGCCATTACAGCTTGATCTGGATGACGGAAACGAGTGGGAGGGGGGTGGATTTTCATATCTTTGCACAGTACATATTGCATTAGAGCTAGCGAATGTGCATAAAAAACGTTTCAACTTTGTTCAGAAATTATCCTTCCGCAAATCTAAACGTACCTTTTTTGGATTTTCTATTCGATTCAAAATAATGGTTCACCTCAAATTTCGAAAAGGCTGCAGAGCCCTTCAAAGACTCAAAATTTTCACGTTGATGTTGCATAGTAAATTATAACGAGGACATCAACATACCCAAATTTCAGTTCTATAAGTGATTCTGAAAGGGAGCTAAAGCAAAAAATGTCTTTTTTAGGCGATTTTGAGTCATGAAATTTTTTCGAATTTTTCACATCTCCTCATCAAATCCATGTATAAGGGCCAAATTTTGTACGTAAGGGACTCGGGCATCGCTATATGAAGCTGTTCAGCGGTATTCAAAATTGATCCAAAATGACCGATGATTAAATATGAGAAATGCTAAGAACGTAGTAATCATAATGGATCATGTATATAAAGTTAAAGTATTTAAAAAAAAATTATTGTTATTAATATCTATAATTGAAGAAATAAAGTTAATCAATCTAAAAATGAAGAAAGGGCATTCAAATGAAGAGAAAAAATAATAAAATTAAAAGTAATTATTATTTTCACTTTTCCCTCATTTTTCTCATTTTTTCCCATTTTTTTTTTTTAAGGGCACTTATAAAAGGTTAAATATGGACTCCGTTACTGATGCCAAGGAGCATAAAATAATCATGTCAAATCCACTCTCACAGATGATGTAGGAGAGGAGCGAGGGGTAACCACTAAGCACACTAAAGATGTGTTGACATGTATGTGTCGGCGGGGAGAGGGGGAGAGGAGCAGCACGAACGGTCCCGAATGATCTATTACGTGATCAAACAACAGCGATGAACGTTCTTGACATAGCTGGAGGGAAAATGCACTTGGGAAGCTGAAATTTCGATGCGTTGGTGTCGGTGACTCACTATTTCATATAAGTTCAAAAACGCAAAATTTGAGGTATTTGCCCTTTCTCCAGCCCCGTTCAAAATTTGAGTGATCTTCCATTTTGAATTTTATCGGAAAAACAAAAATCACTTTTTCGCATTTTCAAGAAGAGTCTCCGACCAGAGCAATTTCGTATTAAACTATGATCCCTCAAGTTTAGGTCAAAACGTATAAAAACTAGGGAATAAGCGAAGATTTAAAAAAAACACCAGAGTAGCTGAAGATACAGACTGAAGCAGGTGGAAGCAACGAAGCCACAACAGTTGCTGAATGACCATTCCCCTAAAACAACTTCAAAAATCCTTCTAAATTACGTCGAAGTTTCAAAAATGTCAAAAAAGAATTATTTTCGGTTAATTAAACGATTATTGTCTACCACCGAAAGTATAAGCTCGAAAATTATTTTTTTGCCCAGAACCCATTCTGGCTCTTTTCGATCATCCAAAGTATCACTTTAGTGCGTCAAAATGGCATCGTTCGGATGTTTTATAATTTAAAAAAATCCCACTTTGGGAACCACTGTGAAGCAAAAATCGATCATATTTTGCCTCTCGAGTCGTAAAGTACAACCCGAAGATCAGAAAATTTATTATTTGTCATTAATGTTCGAAAATAGCTCAAATAATTGCTCCTTTCTCAAAAAAACTGAGGAAAGGTTGAGTCCCTATAAATTTGGAAAATTTGAAACCTACATTATTTCGGTTTTGGGGCAGCAAAAGATGATTTTCAAAAGCGAAAAAATTTCATTCCTGAATTTTTTTTTCAATTTTCAAATTTTTCATAACTGCGATCTAATTCTGGGAAATGTAAAATACTACAATTTTCATGATGTCCTTTTGAGATCATTTAGCCACTACTGTGAACTCAGCTTCTCCCCTATTCGAAAAAGAAGACTAAATTTGGCTCACCCAAGTATACATTCACACTATTGCGGTATATACGAGTATATGCGACATATTTCGAATTAAATTCCTTAAGGTGATTTTAGAGGGGAAAAATTGAGGTATTCAAGTTCGGTATTTGGTGTAGATGTGAAGGAATTACCACTAGCATCAGCAAGTCGGAATATGATGTCATTAAAAATTCAGCTCCAGTAATATAGTATGACTGCTTAAGATTTTTAGCAGGGAAATATTTTTCATGTTATATACTTATTTTATTATTATTATTATTTTTTAGCTGAGTTTTTAACAAAACGATAGCTATTACAGCCTACCTGATTTGGGAAGGGAAGGTCGGGGGAGGGTGGGGTCTTCAAATCTTTGCGTTTCAGACCATTTGTAATCATCTGGCAAATGTCCAACTTTTTGGTATATATATATTTTTTTCCCCCACGCGTAGCGCCGGCGAGTATTCATAAAATTCGCTCAAAATTTGGTGAGGACTCTTCTTGAAAATGCGCAAAAATAGTTTTTTTGTTTTTTCGATAAATTTCAAAATGGCGGATCACTCAAATTTTGAGGGGGGCTGGAGAAGGGGCAAATAGCTCAAATTTTTCGTTTTTGATTTCATATGAAAGAGTGAGTCACGGATACTAACATATCCAAATTTCAGCTTCTTGAGTGCATATTGAGAGGAGTTAGATCAAAAAACGGCTTTTTGAGGAAGTTTTGAGTCATGAAATTTCTTGAATCTTCCATATCTCCCCACCAAATCAAGTTAAAGAGGTCAAATTTTGTGTGTGAGGTTAGTTGGTGACCACAATATGACCTCTTGAATTTGGATCAAAATGGATTCAAAATGGCGGATTATCAAAATTTTGAGTAGAGCTTGAGGAGCCTCAAGTTGGTAAAAATGTAATTAATATGAATTCATATGGTTATTGGGATAAGTTGTATACTATATCCCGAATTCACTTCCATACATGATGTTGGAGGGGGAAGGCGGGGTTACCAACCTAAAATAGTGGTGGGGGTACAGGAGGGGTCGAAAATTTTTTATTGCTGTGTCATATGATAAAATGAGCCCAAGTGACAAACGTATTTTGATTTTAGCTTCCTCAGTGATTTTGGAGGGGAGTTAGAGCAAAAAACGGCTTTTGGAGGGGAAATTGCTGCAGGAAATTTCATGAATCTTCCATATCTCATCACCAAATCGGCCTAGAATGGTCAAACTTTGTGTGTAGGATTAGTTTGTGACCAGAATATAACCACTTAAATTTGAGTCAAAATGCATCCAAAATGGCGGATTTACAAAATTTGAAGATAATTTGAGGACCCTCAAATAGTTATAATTTGAGAAATATGTGTTCGCATAATTATTTCATGGCAAGAAATACTACATTTGTGCCAAATTCAACTTCTTAAGTGTTTTTGGAAAGGATAGGGTAGGGGTTTTCAGACTTGGTATTGGTTGTGGCCTGTAGTGATGAACGGTTGAGCATGGTTATTACTAAATCAAAACTAGCCAGAGTTAAAAACTCAGCTCCAGTAATGCGGCATGGCTGCTTACGTTTTTTTTTTTTTGAAATGATACGAATACTATTGTTTCTGCAGTGATAAACATATGTATTTCCTCATATTCGATAATTTTTTTTCAGCATTTTGCATCCAGCAGCTTTGATATATTTTTTCGACTTCTTGAAATCACGGATAACGACTTCCGAGCCTTTTAAACAATCCGTTCTCAAAACACCTTTCCCCCTCATCCTCCCTCCGTCACCTTCGCACAGTCGCTGAAACCAAATCTTCGGCCTTAAATTAACAATTCACGTCACGACACCTTTCAACTCATCCATTCGAGTCACATCTCCCTTCCCATCTGCACGTGTCTTCGCATCTAAACCTCGACGTTTCACGACGTTCGCGGCGCCGTATACTGAACCGTTTCCAAAACGTTTAACTCTAATTAACGACCCGACCGATACATCATGTCGGCGCGAAATTTCCAACCCCGTGCTTACCTAGGATAATGGGTACAGTACATCGCGTATATAGAAAAATTCGAATTATTTTCCACAAAACATCCAGCGATCTTGACCGGATCAAGGCCGCATTGCTCCAATTCCCATAGGAAACATCTGCAATGAAATCGAAAATACCGGTGAATTAGACGAAAATACGCCATCGTTCGCTGATCGATCGTCGCCAACGATCGAGAATCGAGAGTACTCTACATACAACGCTATTAATATCGCCGCATCCGTTACGCTCGGCGTCGATCGTTATCGCAAAACACGACCGTTTAATAAATCACTCATATCGTAGTATTTCCTGCTTCGACGCCGCGCACACACGAACAAAATCCACAATACACGTACCTGTTAAAATTGTATATTTCTTCGATATTGCCGAACAGATCGTTGATTTGGTCGCTCGATAATGGGCAATTACAATCGTTCCTCCATTCATCCAAGTAACCCTGAAAGTACAACCGAACACGTATAATTAAACAATTTTTAACGCTACGCGTTCCAGCTATACGTAGATCGTATTAATAAAGCGATCGCCGCACTTTTTTAGCCGAATTTTCAATTCAAAACGATGACTATTACAGCCTGCCAGATTTGACGAAAGATCTGCATAGAAGAGGAGGAGGGAGAGGGGGTGTCTTCAAATTTTCGCGTTTCAGACGATTCGGGATTACACAGCAAATGTTCGATATTGTTTCCTCGGCTTATACCAGTGGAGGGGGTGGGGGGGAGAACATGAAAATCACACAGAATTCGATGTGAGACTCTTCGTGCGAATACGAAAGAAGACTTTTTTTCGGATTTACGATTCATCTCAGAATCAGGATTCATTTTAATTTTGAGAAGTGCTCGAAGCGACGCAAATTCCTCGAAATTTTAATTCAACGCCTCACATAAAAATACAAGTTGAAGAAAGCAACATATGCAAATATCAGCTTTCTACATGAAATTGGAGGGGAGTTTGGAGGAAAAACTGGTTGAGATTTCAATATTTCATCTCCTCAACATATGTATTAATATCTACCTGATACGCGGAGTTATTTTGAGATCGAAATATAACCCTTTAAATTTTGCTCAAAATAAATCAAAAATGGCGATAATTGAAATTTGACTAAGGCTTGAATGGAAATCTCAGAAACCTGAAACTTGATAGATACGAGCTCCTAAGGTTACTGGGCATGAGAAATATATTATATGCATGCCAAGTCCAACTCACAGGCGATGCCAGTAAGGGTAAGGGTTACAGTCATTAAAATGTGACGAGGCAAAATAAAATTCGAAAATTTTCGACGACGAAGTGAGCCTAAATTTTTAACACATTTCAATTTCAGTTTCTCGAGTACCTTTGAGGGTGAGCTGAAGAAAAAAAATGGCCTTTGGAAGGCTTCGTCCCTCATCCCTCGCCAAATATACGTAGAAGGTTGGAGCTTCGTATGTGAAGAAAAGTTTTGTACATGATGACCTTGATAAATTTCCAGTATTTGTTATGGATATCAACTCACAATAGATAAGTGAGGGATGGGTGAGGGGATGTCAAAATGGAGTATTGATAGAATGATTTTTAAGATTTTCGAAGCTCCAAAATGACGAGTAATGATCCGAGACATCGTGTAAACGACATTAATTCAATAATCAATCTATTCTGGAAGGGTGGAGCATTTGAAAAATATTTTTAACTGAGTTTTTAACCCAAAAACGACAGCTATTACAGCCTACCTGATTTGGGAAGGGAAGGTCGGGGGAGGGTGGGGTATTCAAATCTTCGCGTTTCAGACCATTTGTAATCATCTGGCAAATGTCCAACTTTTTGGTATATATATATTTTCTTAGCCCTCGTGTAGCGCCGATGGGTGTTCATAAAATTCGCTAAAAATATGGTGAGAGACACTTCTTGAAAATGCGCAGAACAACCTTTTTTGTTTTTTCGATAAATTTCAAAATGGCGCACCACTCAAATTTCGGGGGGGGCTGAAGAAGGGGCAAATGCCTAAAATTTTTCGTTTTTGATCTCGTATGAAAGAGTGAGTCACGGACACTAACATATCCAAATTTCAGCTTCCTAAGTGTATTTTGAGAATAGTTAAAGCAAAAACCTGTTTTTGAGGAATTTCGTTTTTTGTGTCACACGCCTTGCGTAGGCGGGTGTGGGTAAAATTCGCTCAAAATTCGATGAGGAACTCTTCTTGAAAATGCGCAAAAATAGTATTTTTTTGTTTTTTCGATAAATTTCAAAATGGCGGATCCCTCGAATTTTGAGGGGAGCTGGAGAAGGGGTGAATACCTGAAATTTTTCGTTTTTGATTTCATATGAAAGAGTGAGTCACGGATACTAACATATCCAAATTTCAGCTTCTAAGTGCATATTGAGAGGAGTTAGATCAAAAAACGGCTTTTTGAGGAAGTTTTGAGTCATGAAATTTCTTGAATCTTCCATATCTCCCCACCAAATCAAGTTAAAGAGGTCAAATTTTGTGTGTGAGGTTAGTTGGTGACCACAATATGACCTCTTGAATTTGGATCAAAATGGATTCAAAATGGCGGATTATCAAAATTTTGAGTAGAGCTTGAGGAGCCTCAAGTTGGTAAAAATGTAATTAATATGAATTCATATGGTTATTGGGGATAAGTTGTATACTATATCCCGAATTCACTTCCATACATGATGTTGGAGGGGGAAGGCGGGGTTACCAACCTAAAATAGTGGTGGGGTACAGGAGGGGTCGAAAATTTTTTATTGCTGTGTCATATGATAAAATGAGCCCAAGTGACAAACGTATTTTGATTTTAGCTTCCTCAGTGATTTTGGAGGGGAGTTAGAGCAAAAAACGGCTTTTGGAGGGGAAATTGCTGCAGGAAATTTCATGAATCTTCCATATCTCATCACCAAATCGGCCTAGAATGGTCAAACTTTGTGTGTAGGATTAGTTTGTGACCAGAATATAACCACTTAAATTTGAGTCAAAATGGATCCAAAATGGCGGATTTACAAAATTTGAAGATAATTTGAGGACCCTCAAATAGTTATAATTTGAGAAATATGTGTTCGCATGATTATTTCATGGCAAGAAATACTACATTTGTGCCAAATTGAATTTCTTAAGTGTTTTTGGAAAGGATAGGGTAGGGGTTTTCAGACTTGGTATTGGGTGTGGCCTGTAGTGATGAACGGTTAAGCAAGGTTATTACTAAATCAAAACAAGCCCCTGTTAAAAACTCAGCTCCAGTAATGCGGCATGGCTGCTTACGTTTTTTTTTTCTTTCGATTTTGATACCTTTCTCCATTTCGACTGATTTATTTACTTTTCATGCTTCGTAGGTATATGACGAATATTCAGTTCCTATAAATTTCAGCATTATAAATATTTGCATTGGTTTCCAAAAATTCGATAATCGATTTCTTTCATTTCTTCTTATTAGTGGGCCAAGCTCTCAGTGAAAATTACGGGAATGGAAATAAGACAGAAAACATTTTTTTTTTCAATAAAATTATCGATTACCAAAGTCATTACATATTTTAAACCGCTATCAAAACAATTTTGACACCCCCTCCCTTCGTTTGGATGTATTGTAACTTGAGCACACTGAGAACAAGTTTCACAGGGTGGATAAAGTTTCACTCAACGGTACATTCCTCTTTACTGAACGTCATAAAAATAGTTTTATCGCATATTTCTAGATTTTGATGAACTTTTTCACGTAGATGGCACAAAAACTGATTTAACAACTGGCATAGCTTTTTTTTTTGAAATTAATCATCACAGAAATAGTAATTACAAACGAGTACAAATAAGCAGATCAGTTCAAATACGTAATACCTACTTATTTTCACTTATCTGCAATCACTATTTTCCAGATAATGAATTTTTCAAAATGTTATGCCTGTTGTTAAATCAATTTTTGAGTATCATTTTCTAAAAAAAAAAATAAAATAAAATTTTCCTAAATTACCACCACAAATCTTTAACGGGCTGAAACACCCGTAGATTGCATACTATGAATAAACACTATACAACCATGAAAAGCATTGAAATGAAGAAATTCAAAATGTTGAAAAATATAAAAAAGGCACCATCTCCTAAAAATGGATCGATTATTGAATTACAATCCCTCAAATTTTTTTTAGATTATAATCAATGATTTTAGAACAATGAAGACAAAAAAATTTCTTACAGTGGTTCCAAAAAATTTCAACTATCTGCTCTAACACCTTCTCCCTTTCCCTGCCCTCCTCCCATTAAGAATCAATATGAAAAACTGAGGTTGAAATTGATAACGTTCATCGTATACAACTATTTTTAGACAATGCGTTTGGAAGTAAGCGATTTTAAAACTAGATCTTATTCACACTATTCCTTAGAACAAGTCTCCATTAAAAATTCACCTCCACTAATGTAACACGTCTACTTACATATTTTTTTTAAAGTTTATTATTTCTAAAAATCCCCTCGCCACGATAAGTATTTCGCGTTTGAAACGGTGCCAATATATAACGGCAAATTTAAATATACATTTTCCAACTCGCAGCTATTACAGGCTGCGTTTTTACATAATAGCTTTCTCGCTTATAAAACCCAATAAACGCGTACATACTCTTGGTACGTATATAGTTATAGTTATATAGACGTCTCGACCGCATCTACCATATAACCGTATACTAATAAAATTCATTCGAGTACTTTATTATTAAAAGCCAACTCGCGGTTATTTACTTCGACGCAACAAAGTGTGAAATTGTTTACCCAACGAGTTTCGCCCGTGTTCTAACGCGTCTTACACGTTTTTTTCCTCTCTCTACATTCGAAACACTACCGACAAATTGGTCGGCTCGTTATGACGACGACGATAACACGTATTCGAAAAAGGAAAAAAAAACACTTCGCCGCTTAAAATTAATTAGCGTCTTGTAAATACTCATTTTTCAACCCACAAACGACCGTGTTCGCGGTAACGCGTCGATCATTTCCTCGACACCGATTCCTCAAATCGCTCGTCGTACGCTGAACGATAACGAACCTGTTTTACGAACGAGTAACCGCGCAAATTCGAACGATTATTGAATCATATCTTCATTTAAGCGAAGGCATGAAACAATGAATCAAATAGATCCGATAATTGCAATTTCCTTACTATAGTATTGGAAGTAAAAATAAATAAAATTGAGATATTTTACCAATTATGTATTGAAAATTTCAGAAGTACGAAATAAAAAATAAATTCAAAAATTATTTTTGAATTTATTTTTCATTTCCTACTTCTAAAATTTTCAATACATAAGTTTTTCCGAATTATAAGAAAAGTTTTCAGCAGTAAGGAATTCTACATATTGTTCTCTGTCTGAAATGCAGAAAATTATGAGTCCTGCATTCTCTTCACGGTCCTCCTGGACTTCCACTACACATCGCAGTACTCTTCGTATCCCTGATTAAAATTACTTCAATTCGAAGAAAATAGGACGTGTCAAGCTGATGACACATACTTCATACGTGTACATTGTACGATTAGAAAAATCCAATTAAGCAGTTTATATCAAATGAATTGGCTTCCATGAGTAGATATTATTTTTGAGTACTGAACATCAAACTGAAGAATTCGGACTTGAGTAGAATCTGAAGTATGGAGATTGATATCCACTTGCAAAGTTCTATACAGGGTGTTCCTTCAACTATTAACTTTAATAAGGAGGCGGATAGGCTAGACATAGTACATAAATTTAATGATGTACGGTGGTTTGCCTATCCCAAGTGATGAAGGGGAAGAAGGTGTAAAAATATAAAATACTGATTTTTTTTTCATCTTCAAAACGCAAAACTTTGAAAATTTTCATCTCCTCGTCAAGGACAGGTAAAGATATGTTGTATGCGCTAAAATGTAGAGTATAGTGTAGTTTTACCGGTAAAAAAATCTCAAATGTTGAAGAACACGATAAAACAGGTTTTTTTTTAGTTCTTCGTAAATAAGTTTATAAAATTGCCTATTTAAAGCCCCCTTCAAAAATGTCTTGATGATAAGAAACGCGTCACTTATGAATATATATTTTTTCCCCCACGCCTTCCTTCAAAATTCGTTGAGGAACTCTTCTTGAAAATACGCAAAAATAGTTTTTTTTTGTTTTTTCGATAAATTTCAAAATGGCAGATCACTCAAATTTTGAGGGGGGCTGGAGAAGGGGCAAATAGCTTAAATTTTTCGTTTTTGATTTCATATGAAAGAGTGAGTCACGGATACTAACATATCCAAATTTCAGCTTCCTAAGTGCATACTGAGAGGAGTTAGATCAAAAAACTGCTTTTTGAGGAAGTTTTGAGTCATGAAATTTCTTGAATCTTCCATATCTCCCCATCAAATCTAGTTAAAGAGGTCAAATTTTGTGTGTGAGGTTAGTTGGTGACCACAATATGACCTCTTGAATTTGGATCAAAATGGATTCAAAATGGCGGATTATCAAAATTTTGAGTAGAGCTTGAGGAGCCTCAAGTTGTAAAAATGTAATTAATATGAATTCATATGGTTATGGAAGAATAAGTTGTATACTATATCCTCAATTCACTTCCATACATGATGTTGGAGGGGGAAGGCGGGGTTATCAACCTAAAATAGTGGTGGGGGTACAGGAGGGGTCGAAAATTTTTTATTGCTGTGTCATATGATAAAATGAGCCCAAGTGACAAACGTATTTTGATTTTAGCTTCCTCAGTGATTTTGGAGGGGAGTTAGAGCAAAAAACGGCTTTTGGAGGGGAAATTGCTGCAGGAAATTTCATGAATCTTCCATATCTCATCACCAAATCGGCCTAGAATGGTCAAACTTTGTGTGTAGGATTAGTTTGTGACCAGAATATAACCTCTTAAATTTGAGTCAAAATGGATCCAAAATGGCGGATTATCAAGATTTGAAGATAATTTGAGGATCCTCAAATAGTTATAATTTGAAAAGTATGTGTTCATATGATTATTTCATGGCAAGAAATACTACGTTTGTTCCGAATTAAACTTCTCAAGTGGTTTTGAAGGGATAGGGTAGGGGTCTTCAGATTTGGTATTGAGCATGACCTTTAGTCATGAAGAGTTAAGCAAGGTTATTACCCAATCAAAACAAGCTCCAGTTAAAAATTCAGCTCAGTAATGCGGCATGGCTGCTTACATTGTTTTTGCTCATGATTGAGCTACAGCCTAATGTTTTATGGTATTCTCAAATGTTATTGCAAGTGTTACGTTTCGGTTTTCATTTCAAATACCAATAAATAATTTCTTAGTTTTAAAAC
Source organism: Phenacoccus solenopsis (assembly GCA_009761765.1). Taxonomy (NCBI): domain Eukaryota; kingdom Metazoa; phylum Arthropoda; class Insecta; order Hemiptera; family Pseudococcidae; genus Phenacoccus; species Phenacoccus solenopsis. The sequence goes on along the minus strand of VFXL01000361.1, from coordinate 8,677 downwards.
CAATTATGAATTGAAATTCATCAATGCGTAACTTGCTTTATTTCGATTAAATTTTTATTTTCAAACAAACACGATGATTCATTGAAAAGAGAAAAAAATAGAGAAAAAAAGAACAAAAATTCCCGACTCTTAATATTTTAATAGCTTGTTGATTCCATTTGCGTATAATGGACATTATCGTTTTTCCCTGACTAACTACTCAATTTATGCTGATAGAGAAGACACCGGAGTAACCAACCTGTCAAATAAATTCGCCTTTCTGATCGCCGACCTGAGATCTTTCGAAATTCACCAGGTTTTTACGACTCCGTATCGAACTCTCCAACGAATTAGTACATAACTACGTATTCGATTACATTACAGCGTATATTCAACCATAAATCTCGCCCAAATAATCAGGCACCGTGTTTCGACATCCCAAAAATGTCAATAAAATTGTAAAAAAAAAAAAAAACTTTCTCGCTTGTACTCCGGCGGTTGATCGTAAAACTTTCGTTTTTATTAGCATCGGTTAATTACACATTCTTGCGTATTATTTGGCCATCGTGTCGAGTACAATACTCCTTCGCCTTATTGTTTACATAATGCTCGGTTCGCGCCCAATAACGAAGACGAGTCGCAACAATGTCTAATTAATTAACCGTACCCGATAGTAACATGACGCAAAATATTCGATACATCTTTTTCTCATCTTTTATTTTTATTTTAATTGATTAACTCGTTAGATTTTTCAATACCCTAAGTACACTCGTTACCAACAAGGACGACTACATTCCACGCAACCGCGAACTGAAAAGCCGTACTTTAGTTTCCACATCTTAAATACCAATAAGAAGAGTTCATCTGGTACGCAACGCGTTTTCAAAAGCGTAATTCAATTCTGGTAGCCGATTGCGCGTTATTATGGTCGTATAAGGTATTGTTGGACCGCTTCTGGGTTCCCGATGACCTATTGTTTTCGCGTTCTTCGCTTTGTAAAATTCGATTGTTTGCGCCCGAGTCGTCGAAAAAACGTCGCATAGTCGAAAGGTTATACGTACGGCGACCTTATCCAGTCGCGGCGACGAACAATACGCCAAATTATACTCCGGCGGATCGCTTCAAGGTTTTAGTCGTCCGAGAATTACGATTTCGGCGAGATGCGCGATCTTGGCGACGATTCGATACGAACAGTCCAGCACCTCTTCCTGTTCGCACACCGGTAAATGTTACGTTCGAAAAATATAGTACGTCGTTTGAATCTTCTTCCACGTACAAGATAACCTTCCAATGGACGTTTAGAACTAAAGCTCGTAATTATCCGTCATTCTGGTGCATTCACTTCCTCGCCTCTCAGATTTCAAGAACTTATTTCGTTTGACATAACGATCAAGTATCGTACCGAAAGTATCGGCAAAGAATTCCGCTACTCAAAGGGTTGTAAATCAGACATACTATGTAATTGAAATTCTGCGTTCTAAAGAAACTGACAAAATATAAAACAAGTCAAAAAATAGATAAGTGATGAAAAATGACAAAAAATATTACATAATTTAAAAAAAAGATATTTTGCATAAAAAAGAAGAAAACGTGTACAAAACAAAACATACCAAAATTAAAAAAAAAAAAAAAAAAAAAATGAAAATACTGAAAATAAAACGAGCTACCAAAATTCACCCAAAAATTACATTTTATCATTTTTGAAAATCATTTGAAATTCAATCTTCATGTTGTGAAAGTCAATTATTTCCTACGTTGAAACTCTTTTACTCTCGGAGATACTGTAATCTAATTTCTGCAGTTATTCGGGAAATGAGCCATAACCATGATTTGAGCGTTTCAGAGTGACTCTACAATCAACCAAAGTTATTCTAAGACATGGGAGTACTAAAGAATTGTTCTGAAGAATTTTCATTTAGTTAAAAACACTTTTTTCATCACAGACTAAATTTGTAGTTTTCAAACAATCAGCTCGTTTATCTTCAGTATTTTCGTTTTTTTTTTTTTTTTTTTTTTTTCAATTTAGGAATGTTTTGTTTTGTACACCTTACCTTCCTTTTTATGCAAAATATCTTTTTTTTAAATTATGAAATATTTTTTTCATTTTTCATCACTTTATCTATTTTTTGACTTGTTTTATATTTTGTTAGTTTCTTTTTTTTTGTTTACTTTTTCATTTATTCGAGAACTGAATTTTGGACTTTTCAAACTGATCATCAAATTAGGTAATTTTTAGACCAATTTTTTTGATTTAAAAAAAATTTTTTATAAGATTTTTTTTCTTTTGAATTCTGTAGGTACATGACCTCACTTTTAGACCTACTTTTTTAAATTTTAATTTCAAATAAATCAAATTTCATGTTTTAGTTTTGCATATTTTATTTTTTTTTGGGGAGGGAGGGGCGAGAGGAGAGGGATATTTCTTTCATTTTTGAGCTATTTTTACATTTTTCTTTTTTGGATGTTTTTTCGTTTTTGGGCATTTTAAAATCTTCTTATTCTTTGATTAATTTCTTTCATTTTTTGGAATTACTTTTTTTTTACTTTTTTTTCGTTTTCGTATTCTTCACAGTTCTTGTGTTGCCATTCGATTACTTTCATTCTTCGTGTATTTTTACATATTCCTATACTGGTTGATTTTTAATTTTTCTTGTTGTTTTCATTCTTATACAATATACTAAACGTTTCATTTTTAAAAATAATATATACTTTTTTCCTTTCTATTTCACCTTTCCGTCATTGCATTTTTTTTTTCACAACTTTTGGACATTTTTCTTTATTCCTGTACTCCTTTTCATTAGAGAACATTTTCTTATTTTTCACTTTTTTTCATTTTCTTAAGATAGTTATTGTATGATTTTTTATTTTAATATTATTTTTTGTTTTATTTAGATTATTTCTTTTCTTCTTGGACTTTTTCATTCGTAGATATATTATGTATTCTTACATTTTTGATTCGAAAAAAAATAAATAAATAAATACACAGTATGGATCATTTCTCATATTGTATGAGCAATTAATTCATTTTTGGACTTTTCTCATCTTGGGACATATTCTTATTTCTGACTTTTTATTCTTTCAACTTTTCAACACTTTTATTCTCTTGTGAAAAAATATATGGACTAATTTCTTAGATTTTTGAATATATTACGAATAATTCATTCTAGATTTTCTTTTCATCTAGGTGGACTTTTTATATTTTTGACTTATTAATTTTTTTCATTAAATATTTTTATTTTTTATTTTTTAGTTTTTCGACTTATTTTCTTCATTCTTTGATTTTTTTATAAATCTTTTTCTCCAAATGAAAAAAACTCGATCAATTTTTAACTGAGTTTTCAATTAAAACTACAGCTAATATAGCTTATCTGATCTGAAAAGGAGTGAGGTTAGGGGAAAGGGATTTCATATTTCTGATATGGTAAATGCCTAACTTTTTGATATATAATATACATATTACATATTGTGTACGTATACGTATTCTCCCTTATCCATAGCACGCTGCAAATTCGGTAAGACTCATCGAGTAATTAGACAAAACTGCTTTTTATGTTTATTCTTCTTTTATTCCTCTCAAAATGACGATTAACTAAAATTTTGAGAGGAGGTGGAGAGGTTTGTGTTTTCATACGAAAGAGTGAGTGAAGGGCATCAACATGACCAACTTTCAGCCTCTCAAGTACATACATTTGAAGGATAGCTGAATGAAAAATGACTTTTCCTCACTAAAATTAATTCGGAAAAGTAAACCTTCGTATTAGAGTTAATCGGAGACCAAAATGTGACCTCTTAAATTTGGGTAAAAATCGATCCAAAATGACGGATGGCCAGAATTTGAAGAAAGCTTGAGTAGTCTCAAATGGCTTAGGTTTGATAAATGCGGACTCTTACGATTACTAGTGATGAGAAGTATTCTCTATGCTAATTTCAGCTTCACACGTGATCTTCAAAGGGGAAAAGGAGTAATTATTGTCTTCAAAATGTGGTGGGAATGAGCGAAAAGTCGAAAATTTTTGATTAGGGTGTTAAACGATGAAGTGAGCCTAATTCAAGGAGATTTTTAATTTTAATCTCCCAAGTGAATATGGAAGGGGGGGGGGGGGAGGGTTGAGCAAAACACGATCGTTGGAGTGCAAATCGTAGTAAGAAATTTCATAAATCCAGCTCATTTCCTCACCAAATCAACATAAAAAGGTCAAATTTTATACGTGAGGTTAGTTGGAGATCAGAAAATGACCTCTTGAATTTTTGACTTGAAAAAAAAATCCCAACTAACTTTTTTATATGATTATTTTTTTGAACATTTCAAGTAATGACCTTTTTTTCATGATGGGGTATTTCTTCTATTTTTGACCTTTCGACTTGTTTTGTTTATTTTTGAATCCTTTCAATTTTTTTTTCGACTGAAAAAAAAACTTGATCAATTTTTCACATTTTTTCGGACACAGCATTTTTTTCGTTTTAAGGGGATACTTCATGTTTACATTTTGATGAGACGTTTTTGAACGAACTTGTGCGATTTTAATGTTCGTTCAGATCTGAATACATTCAAAGATTGTACTTATAGCGAACGATTTCGACCAATTTCAACAAAAATTTCCAATTTTGATCAGTTTTTTTTTGAGTTTTTTTAATTTCTTTTTTTAGCTGAGTTTTTAACAAAACGATAGCTATTACAGCCTACCTGATTTGGGAAGGGAAGGTCGGGGGAGGGTGGGGTCTTCAAATCTTTGCGTTTCAGACCATTTGTAATCATCTGGCAAATGTCCAACTTTTTGGTATATATATATATTTTTTCCCCCACGCGTAGCGCCGGCGAGTATTCATAAAATTCGCTCAAAATTTGGTGAGGAACTCTTCTTGAAAATGCGCAGAAGTATTTTTTTTTTTTTCGAAAAATTTCAAAATGGCGGATCACTCAAATTTTGAGGGGGCTGGAGAAGAGGCAAATAGCTCAAATTTTTCGTTTTTGATCTCATATGAAAGAGTGAGTCACGGACACCAACATATTTAAATTTCAGCTTCCTAAGTGCATTTTGAGGAGAGTTAGCAAAAACCTGTTTTTGAGAAATTGCGTTTTTTGTGTCACTCACTTGCGCAGGCGGTGTGGATAAAATTCGCTCAAAATTCGGTGAGGAACTCTTCTTGAAATACGCAAAAATAGTTTTTTTTTTTTTCGATAAATTTCAAAATGGCGGATCACTCAAATTTTGAGGGGGCTGGAGAAGGGGCAAATAGCTCAAATTTTTCGTTTTTGATTTCATATGAAAGAGTGAGTCACGGATACTAACATATCCAAATTTCAGCTTCTAAGTGCATATTGAGAGGAGTTAGATCAAAAAACGGCTTTTTGAGGAAGTTTTGAGTCATGAAATTTCTTGAATCTTCCATATCTCCCCACCAAATCAAGTTAAAGAGGTCAAATTTTGTGTGTGAGGTTAGTTGGTGACCACAATATGACCTCTTGAATTTGGATCAAAATGGATTCAAAATGGCGGATTATCAAAATTTTGAGTAGAGCTTGAGGAGCCTCAAGTTGGTAAAAATGTAATTAATATGAATTCATATGGTTATTGGGGATAAGTTGTATACTATATCCCGAATTCACTTCCATACATGATGTTGGAGGGGGGAAGGCGGGCAAGTGACAGGAGGGTCGAAAATTTTTTATTGCTGTGTCATATGATAAAATGAGCCCAAGTGACAAACGTATTTTGATTTTAGCTTCCTCAGTGATTTTGGAGGGGAGTTAGAGCAAAAAACGGCTTTTGGAGGGGAAATTGCTGCAGGAAATTTCATGAATCTTCCATATCTCATCACCAAATCGGCCTAGAATGGTCAAACTTTGTGTGTGGGATTAGTTTGTGACCAGAACATAACCACTTAAATTTGAGTCAAAATGGATCCAAAATGGCGGATTTACAAATTTGAAGATAATTTGAGGACCCTCAAATAGTTATAATTTGAGAAATATGCGTTCGCATGATTATTTCATGGCAAGAAATACTACATTTGTGTCAAATTGAACTTCTTAAGTGTTTTTGGAAAGGATAGGGTAGGGGTTTTCAGACTTGGTATTGGGTGTGGCCTGTAGTGATGAACAGTTAAGCAAGGTTATTACTAAATCAAAACAAGCCCCAGTTAAAAACTCAGCTCCAGTAATGCGGCACGGCTGCTTACGTTTTTTTTTTAAATACCTTCTTTAGAATTAGATTAAGACTTGTATTTCGAGAAATTTTCGATATGTCATTTCTAAAACGAATGATTAACGTTTAAAATTTTGCCATATCTCGCAAATTCTCACCCACTTAACTCTTCTTAAATCAAAAGGAAAGGAAATATTCGAAAATATCTCAAAAGTCAGGTCTTTTTAAAACATTAATAAATAAATTAAAACTGTTCGGAATAAATTATATCGCGTTTTTAGGGAGAAATAACCGATTGAAGTTGACGTTCAAAACGAACCTTTTCTTGTAAAAATTTAAACAAAAAGTATAGCCTTAAGCGCCGAAACGTAAAATCCACGAGCCATGAGCAACCTCTTCTTTGGCCCATCTCTTCCAGCAGAACTGCAGGATGGTTGTTGCAACTCAATGCAGAAACATAATGGTCATACATCTCGTTACCACCCATAGCGAAAAAAATCGCGATAACGATTGCACATTAATACTATACATAAAATAAATATCGATTTTACAAAAGCACCAAATATAAATTTGCCTCGACGACTACTCCACGTATGCATTAATCCAAATAAACGCTCCTCGAAAGTCGTCTGTAGTTTGATTATCTCCGAGATTGGTTCTATGTGGGCCATTGAGCGTAAGATCGCTACGATGGTACGATACGTCAACGCGTCCAATAGGCGATTCGGTTTGAAAGGTCAAACGACTCTCGCCTACGCCATGGTGCTCGGTGTAGCGTGCACCGTACAATTGGTGTATGCTATCATCCCATGTGTCGCTCTGCTGCGTGTATTCGAAGATTAAATGATGCAATTTCAGTTCATTCATGCGTTCACGTGACGCCGGAGATGCGTGCTGGAAACTAGTTTGGACGAAGCCAGTAACGGCGGGTAGACAATATGATCGTATGAAGTGGGCGTTCGAGAGAAGCGTTAGTTTTGACGCGATTGCGGCCATCGTCGAATCTAAAAGGTCGCTAGTTTTGGCGATATATACCGATCATTACTACAATAGATTCGTGGGTAAGCGTCGATGAATTTGGATGCGACAAACGGTAGCCAGCTGATGGTCTATCGACACCTGGGCCTATTGTGCGCGCAAGCTAAATACACGTGCGATTTAGGAACAGGTTACCGACGGCGTTGAATTTCTCAAAATTAGCGGCGTGTGGCGATTTTCGACGATGTATAAATAGCTCGCGCAACCATGCACTCGATAAACATACGTCACTGTGTACGTGATTGATTTCGAAGCTAAATACGAATCGCGGGTAAACTGACATTTCGTCGCGTAAATGTACATAAGATTATCGAACGTGTAAACAAAATGCGTTTAGCGACGTCTTCGATCAAACTAAGCCGCGATGTGATTCATACGGTGACGCGCGCACATTTACGCATATTATTTTCATCGAAAAATAAATATACCCAGTATGATTAGCTAATTTGTAGCCGCGATAATGAAAAATACATTTTTTTTTTAATAACGATGACGACACGATGGCGTTGTAATATTGAAATGGAAGTTTTTCAGCTCGCCAAATTATGCACAACTTTTTCACCATTCGATCAAAAGTCGACCAAACAAATAACGGATTCCAACTCGACGTTTCCATTCGAACTCGAAATTATTCTCAAAACTAGATTCCCTTGACTTCGCTCGATCGCAGAATTCTCGTCATATCGACAATAACTCAACCTCATGGCGCCCATCACAGAGACAACTACGCAAAATTACGAATTATGGAGCGAATTCGATTTCTATTCCGACATTTGTTATCATTTTATATCGTGGATTTTTCGAATTCCTAACAAATTAACCCTGCAATGGCAGGCATCTAAAATATTAAAAATTCTCTACGAATTCAAATTTCATCGTAAAAATTTTTCTTACAACTAATGTACCTACAAAATGCCAAACAAAAGAAGCACGGGTTCATGCAATTTCATCGCTAAAAACCAGCGTTACCAACTTGCAAAAAAATTACAATTTTCATAATTGAATTATTCTTGAATAAATATTCATATTTTGTAATAAACAAAAAAAAAAATATCCTTCAATATGATGAACCTACAACAACCCAGCTTTTCCTTTCTTTCAGATAATCTCGTTTCCTCACCTAGATCTAACTTGACTCTTTTCTGCCTCTGTTCTATGTAGCAGTAGAAGGCACGTAAATGAAGATAAGTAGGTAAATAAAAATGGAAAAATGATTAAAAAACATATTTCCACAAACAGAATCGCAAAAAATTTTATCGTACCATTTCAGAAAAAAAAAAAAAAAATTAAAATCATAGTACCAGCCTCCCAATGCATGATAAAAGGTATGTCCGTATACTGAGGCTTATTTTTGAAGCTAAGTAGTTCCTATAGTGTCATCGTTGAAGCGAAGTTAACACCAGCAGCCAAGTTATGTTTAGATAATTTTTTTAGCGTGTCGCAAGAAAAAATTTTCGAAAAAAAAAAAAATCGTCATGAAAAAAAAAATTTAAAACGAAGAAAAGAAAAATTAA
>VFXL01000360.1:0-47805 GCA_009761765.1 Phenacoccus solenopsis | reverse complement strand
TTTTTCAACTTCGATCCACAAATGAGGCACCAATTAGGTGCGATAAAAATGAATCGAGATATAGTACGCTATTATTTCCATTTCACGTCCAACTTCGAGCCTTTATTGAACGGCCCTACAAAGGAAAAAATTTTCAATGGAAAAAAAATTAAATCTTTTCGTTTATTTACACCATTAGAGAAATTAAATGATTAATGAAGAAAGCCATTAAAATTATTTCGATAGCGTATTTCTTTCGGTACATTAATAGAGAACCGGTTGAAGAAATTGGTATAAATTAACGGCCGGATCGAAATCTCAAGCGAATAAATAAAGCTCTCCATTCAATTTCGCTGACAACGAAGGTTACACGTGGATACAGAGGTACACGTATGTTGACATGTTATCGTAACCGTCTGCGTGCTCGTTTTGAAACATGTAAACATATTAAATTCAATAACGTGTCGTGACACTAGAAAAGCGGCCAATTTTTTTTGATTATAGACAACAGATGATAAATAAAGAACTTACGAAATAGCGAATTTCCGCGGTCACATGTTGAGGAAATGCCGGGACATTAATAGAAATAAACTCACAATTTCATGTTTTCAACAGAAAAATCCCATAATTAATGAGAAAATAATACTTCACTAATGAATACAGGTAGTTGGATAACCCAATAATTATCCTCATTCTGTGTCGATTGAACATTATTTTTACAAATTGACGATTTAACCCTTAAAACTTGTTCTTCAAGTACAGATCCCACAAACTAGGTAGGAAACGCATGGTAAGTATAACCACACAAAAGTTGTTTTCATGCAACAGAATAAGCAAATTACAAACGAGAAGTTATAACAGTTGGTTTTATTTGTATCATCGAGTACATATTATTATTATTTGTTTGCGGTTAGTTATAGTTATTGAATGTTTTTATTACGATGGCTGCTCATATGCTACAAGATGAAACTATTGATTGACAATAGACAGCGACGAAACATAAGTTGGGTTTTAGATAAATATTAAGATGGGTTTTCAAAAAATTAAATGCGAGTCAACATTTCAAGCCCAAAAAAAATTTTCAACAGACATGATGAATTTTGTTGAAATTCTGCTCGTTAAAAAATAACAAAATATAATCCAAGTGGAATTAAGCCTTCTCTTTTTTACAGGATAAAGGAGTAAGTAACAGTAATCTGGATAAAGTGTCGAAAGGATTTACATTGCTGGTAGTATTAAGATTAATCGAATATTAATATTAAGTAAGTTCATTTCAAGGTAGAAAATCTAAAACCACTTCACTGACTACACGAACCAAAAATACACACTACATGAAACAATAACTGAAAAAATAATTACAGAAGACTACAAAACATAAATTTCAAAAGAGAGAAAAAAACTAAAGCTCTCTTACTACATTGGAAAACATTTTCCAAGAATTTAACTGTTCGAGAATTCAAATAAGCAAATTTCCATTTCATCTTTGTTTGAAAAACGAAAAGGTTGTGAAGAGAAGACGTTAAACAAAGCAAAAAAAGGCAAGAGTAAGACAGAACACTTTTTCCAGATTCTGTAATTTTAGACTGAAGCATAAATCGATTTGAAGGTTTCGAAACAAACGTAAAAAATTGATGTAATGAAAACAGACCTAAGTAAACAATCTCACATATTCTTAAATGCTACAACTAAAATGAAAATAAACCAGATCTACGCGAAAACCAAGGACCGAAGGTAAATTTCAGTATTCAAGCTCGTTAAGTAAAACTATGAAATTTTAAAGGTGCCATAAAAATTCTCTTGGGGTGGAATTTACAGGCTTCCGAATTGCTTACTTATGCATAGCACTATTCACATTCTAACTTGCGCAGAAATACCGGAATACACGATGCCTAGGTATCAATACCTGGTAATGAAAAGCAATAATTTATGTATTTATAGGGTATTAAAATGAAACCTAATGTTGAACATTCTACATTCACGAACTAATCATTCTCTCATAATGGAAAAATTCTCAAATCGAGAATTCGAAATACGTGCTGTTTTATTCGTGCTCTCAACCCAAATCCGAGAATCAAATATTCGATTCTTTATTTTAGGATATTGGTTGAGATTCGATTCGCTTCGTTTTTAATATTTAGGAAGATTCCATATTTGCTTTAAGTATCTAGTGCTTACACAACAATTTTTTTTCAACTTCCCATTCGTTTCGAAATTCGATTCGCTTTTCATAAGCTATTTGATATCGATTTTCAACATAACAATTATTGAATATTCGATTTTTTTTTTTAAGTTGACAGCAGCACTGGTTTATATAGCAAAAATCATCACCATGATGCTTTCTAAGATGTTAAGCGAAAATTAATGAAGTGTCGAATCCGAGTAATACGACAATCATCAACATATACAATTATACGTACGTTATACTTTGGCGAGTACAATAAAAAATGCCTTCTACACAAAAGAAACGCACCTTGAATTTTTTTCAAGCATTGGTAATTAGTACAGGGAAATAAGCTCATTTTTTGACCAAACCTGGAAAAAAATGTTAGTGAGCTGAATTTCACATCATATGTGCAGAATGGTGTCCTTAACAAGGTATAAAAAGTTGTCACCCCTAGAGGGTGAGCTAACCCCAGGAGGGGGCTGAAACCCCCAAAAAACAGTTTTTCAACTGTTTTTTGCTAATATCTTCGAAAAAAAGGGTTCTACGTTAAAATAAGTTATATCAAAAAATGTTCCCCATTAAATTTCCTACAGAATGAGTGAGACAGTTTTCTCAAAAAGCCATTAGTAAGCCCAAAATGTGGAGGTCAAAATATACTAATTTTTAAAATTCCCTTTCGAAAATCACTTCTTTGTTTATATCTTCTATACGGTGCGTCCTACGTAAAAATTGTTAATATTGAAAAATATTCCCCGTTAAATTTTCTATAAGGTTCTTGAAAAACTTTTCCCAAAAAGTCATAAAACGGCCCAAAATACATTAATTTTGGAAAAATTTATTCACATGTGTTCATATCTATCCTCAAGTGACCTAGATAGGTGACGAAGATGAACAAGTAATTTTTCCTGATGATTCCCCCTCCCCTTCCTCCTCCCTCCTATAGAAATCCTTCTCCAGATTTACATTACAGAACAAAAAAAAACTACAGATGGGTAATTCTCTGAAAATGTCCATATTTCGATGTCTTTATTTTTCTGAAAAAAAAAGTTGATATTGGGAATTTTTTCGATTGGGATAGTGAGTATATGTGTCCTTGATGTCATTTATGCCATTCGGCTCAAGTCATGTCCCCCTGGGGGGTAGGGGGACTTTTTGAAATTTTATTACCCAAAACCTAAGAACTTCTTAGGCCGTGGCTGTTGATTCTCGATTTTGTGGCTTATTGTAACTCAGCCGTAAGATGTCCTAGGAACTTGAAACAAAAGGGATATCGAAGATTAGTAAGTACATATAATATTCACCTATTCAATATTCTCTTAAACTGACTGTTAGGAGCTCCTTAGTAAATTTTTGGCGAATTCTCTCAGGTCGTGGCTGGTTGGTTTTAATCTTGAGCCGTGGCGAAGTGTCTTTTTATGACCATGGCCTAAGAACTAGTGTCTTTTTTCGAGAGACAGCCATTAACACCTAAATTAATAACATCTTTGTTAGTGTATCCCCATTAAAATTGATTTAGAATGGCAAAAAGACACTAATTCCTAGGCCGTGGTCGTAAAAAAAAACACTTCGCCACGGCCTAAGATGAAAACCAACCAGCCACGGCCTAAGAGAATTCGCCAAAAATTTATTAAGGAGCTTCTAACAGTTAATTTAAGAGAATATTGAATAGGTGAATATTATATGTACTTACTAATCTTCGATATCCCTTTTGTTCCAGGTTCCTAGGACATTTGATGGCTGAGTTAGAATAAGCCACGGCCTAATACCACAAAAACCGGGAATCAACAATTTTTACGAATTTTGCTTTCCGACTGTGATAAATAAATGACATTTCACATTTCGAATGCTGGCAGTGTATTCTCATGATGTCAAGGAAGCATTGTAACCGCAAAGAAAAACGAATTATAAAATCATTGCCGCAGGAGAAGCAAACAAAAAACGCCACGGCCTAGGAGTGTATAAACCATTTACAGGTCTTTGAACCTTCCTGGAGGTCAAGCAGGGAAACTTTGGACATCATTTTGAGCGTTAACATACACACTCAACTATCCTGAGCAACTTTGCTAAGTTTTTCCTCAAAAAAATATTAATTTAATATCATTTATGTGACATTGAAAATTCAAAACGTGACCGTTTACATGCCACGGCCTTGGAACTTTTGACTTTTGGGTTGAAAAAACCCCCATTTAGGGGGGGTAGAGGACAATTTCAATCGATGGGAAAGTTAGAGGAGATACTCATATAAATATAGAAAAAAAAAAATTCAATTGTAGCGTAATTCTTCAAAAAAAACATCGATTACAGAAATATGGACATTTTCAGAGAATTACCCAGATACACTTTGAAATATTTGTTTCATCTCGGTTCGGGATCATCTATTCCCTCTTCATCACTCATTTCCACCTCCATACTATTCGTGCAATCAGCTTTACAACAATGATCACACAGCTTCGAACATTTCACTCTTGAAATAATAGAAAATTAGGTCGTGCAAAATGTTTTTGCAATGCTAACTTAAAAGTTATCAGCTTTTAGCCTGTTTCCCTGAATGTGCAAGCAGAATAGCCTTTCTAATAGCAACAATACCTCGTTTTCGCACAGTTGCAACAGCTGCTCCATCAGATAACGAATTGTTGCAAATGGTATTAGGTACTCGTAAAGAAAAATTCTTTGAATATACTTGAAAAATATGATAATTAACTACCTACTTACCGAATCTCAATTTGCAAGAAAATCCAAAATAATATTAAAACTAAAATTTAACCAATACGTTGTATTCACTACGTTGAATTAATTTAGGCTTATTTCAATGCAGCTGCAATTCATATTGTTTACCTGGCTCATATTTAGAAAATGTGCAAGTCAATTATTTTTGCATATAATGCGCATTTCAGCTTTCAAAACTTTATAAGTCCTAGATATACCAGGGTCCAGGATGACTACTTGATTCGAGCACATAAGCGAAAAAATTAGCTAAAAGGTGAAAAAATTTAAAACATATATGCATTTTTGATAACGAAAGTATAAATTGAAATTTTGCATTTCACCGATTAACGCTTTTAAGCATTAAATAAATATTATTTATGTGATTTATTCTTGCTAACATCATTCAAGGGGGAATCATCAGGAAAAATTACTTGTTCATCTTCGTCACCTACCTAGGTCACTTAAGGATAGATTATGAACACATGTGAATAAATTTTTCCAAAATTAATGTATCTTGGGCCCCCCATTTTGAGCCCTTTTATGACTTTTTGGGAAAAGTTCTTCATGAACCTTATAGAAAATTGAACGGGGAATATTTTTCAATATTGACAATTTTTGCGTAGGACGCACCGTATAGAAGATATAAACAAAGAACTGATTTTCGAAAGGGCATTCTAAAAATTAGTAAATTTTGACCTCCCCATTTTGAGCTTACCAATGACTTTTTGAGAAAACTGTCTCACTCATTCTGTAGGAAATTTAATGGGGAACATTTTTTGATATAACTTATTTTGACGTAGACGCCTTTTTTTCGAAGATATTAGCAAAAAACAGTTGAAAAACTGTTTTTTGTGGGGTTTCAGCCCCCTCCTGGGGTTAGCTCACCCTCTAGGGGTGACAACTTTTTATACCTTGTTAAGGACACCATTCTGCACATATGATGTGAAATTCAGCTCACTACCATTTTTTTCCAGGTTTGGTTAAAAAATGAGCTTATTTCCCTGTACTAAATACTTGAGGAATACAATAAAAAGTCATGTTAAATTTTTCCACGTATACAAAAGTAAAGGAGCTATAGAAACCTTTAATATTTCGAATAAGTAATACTAAAAAGTTGAGCATTTGCCACATGATTACAAATGATCTGAAACGCAAACATTTGAAATTCCTATTCTCCCCTAACTGCTCCTCCTTCCCAGATCAGGTAGGCTGTAATAGCTATCGTTTTCAAATTGAAAACTCACCTAAAAATGTTATTTGACCTCTTTCGTTATAGTGTTCTACTGACTGAACACTGCTATCGTCAAAGGTAAGATAAAGATGTACGAAAAGAAAAAATTTTTACTAGATATATATGTTTTGTCGTAAAATTTCATGGAATGAAGCCATAAAAAAAAAACACATAAAAACAAAAATAATTCATTTGATGATTACACTATGTATTTTAAATGGTCCTTTCCGACATAAATGCAACGGTAAACACAATACGTTTTCAGGTTTCTCATGGCCTTCCAAAATGCTCTTTTAGAAGCACCTTTAGCTTCGCGGTAACTCTATTTTGAATTTGTTCAACGTATTCCTTTTATACCAAATTTTCGTTAAGAAATATCGGAACATTTAGATAGACTCAAGTTCGGTGAGAAGAAAGGATGATTGAGTGCCTTTGAGTATACACAAATATATATAAATGTACTGATGCTGTACACTAAAATGAACACTTGAAGAGAGTAATCAATTTTCTGCATGATGAACGAAAGCAATTTACATATTATATTGTGAATTATTCGCTGAGATGAAATACAATAAATAATCTTTTTCAATGACTCTAGCTCACTGGCATAGCCAAGAATGTTCCTCGGAAGAATAGGGGGTAGAATGGAGAAAAGTATCTCCCTCACCGCATGCTCACAACTTTTTCATATCGAGAAAACAACATTTTTTCCACAATTTTAAACATGTATACCTACTTGATGATAATTATTTATGAAAAAAAGGTACCTACTACAAATTCAATTGCGTCAAAAACTTGCCTCCAACAAACTCTAATGATCAGGAAAAGGTTTAATTTATCCCAGAAGTGAAAACTAATTTTATAAAATTAGTATATTATCGTGAAATAGTACGCAAACAACAGATTTTTTCGAACTCTCAAATACAGTGATATGAGAAAATGAAGTACCAAGAATTGTGAGTTTTTCTTTAAAAAAAAAAAAAAAAAAAAAAAAATTCGAAATTATGTTTTTTGAGGGGGGGGGGGCGAAGATGATATTTTGACCCTTCAAAAATTAAAACGAAATTAATTGCCAATTTTATCCAAATTCAGAACGTCCTTCAATTAATTCATGTGAAAATAAAAATTTTCATATTTTCAAGCGTTTCAGAAAATACCTATTTCTTGTTTTATTGTTGATGACTGTTGCAGTGAAAGATGAATGATTAATTCACTTACATTAATGATGAGGTGAAAGAAAATGAAATTAGAATCTTCTTCACACTGATAAAATTTTCCAAAGAATTAACAGGCTCATTTTTTTTTTTTTGCTTCGTACAGACCTATTCATATGACCCCGAACACAAATTTCAATTTCTAAGAATTTGAAAAAATTAAGAATTTTTCAGACGGAAAATCCCTTCAGCACGTGAGATTTCATTTCATCACGATGAAATTTCAACTCTGTCCTATTTCATATCGTAGAAAAAAAAGTGAAATATAATTTTCCAAGTTGCATTCTAGGTCCTCTAATTCATTGCGAATTCATTCATACTGCACGACACGCAAAATAAAATTCTTGTGATACTATCTTAATCACAACTCAAAATTTAAAATGAGAAATTAAGAAAAAAATCTTAACTAGGCGAAGTTCGGGGGTTCCAGACACCCCCTCCTCTGGCTAGACCACTACAGTGTAGCAAGAGTATCTCCAGCCTCAGAGTACTTTAACTTCTTTCTAGTCTATATGATTGAGCAAACTAGAATTGTTTACAACAGAATGTATGCCCACAGGCCACAGGTCAAACCAGCAGGGTAACTTCTTCAAGCCAGTCAGTACCAGGTGCTGTTAAACTATGACTCAGTTATAATCAATTTAAAAGATCAATTTCTCGATACTCATAACAGTTTCAATGGACACATACTAAGGAGTCCCTGGGACCCCATAACTTGTGTACGTTATACATTTCTCCGGTAATCTGCTACCTAGTACTAAAAAATATTCATCATTGGATAATTTAAACAAACCTGTGTAGAAATGGTTGCATAGCCTGTTACACTGATTACCATTATATTACGAAAGGCAACAACAGCACTTTACTAGTAAGTTCGCTTTTGGGATCATTCGGGTTTTTTTTTTTTTTTTTTTTTTTTTTTTGTTTGTACAATAACTCGAATATAGTTTGATGAATCGACTCAAAATTATGAAGATTAGTAGACTGAGTAGACTTTCAGAGCTGATTAGTTCCTTAAGTCAATCATACTGATGTAACGTGTGGACACGCTAGTTGAGTTTTTCTATTCTCGTGCGATGTCATGTTTTCGTTGTTGCTCGCTTCGTCTTTTGGGTCATTCTTATCATCATCATTGATTAGGTAATTTGCGATATCATCTTATGATAAAGTAGATGCTGTCATTTTTTTGATTTAAGTGAGAAATTTGAATAAGAAACTAATGAAATATGTATTTTCATTCAAGTATACCATGAAATTGTTTCCAGTTGCTAAGTGATTAAAAAATTTAGAAAGGAGGAGAAATTATTGGAGGGAGTGGTAAAATGTCAATGCAAATATAGGTCTTACGATCAATCTAAGCTAATTTAAATTGATTTTTTGCGGGTAATGAAGGTATTGAAATTACTCTACGTTTCCAGGGTTAACGACGATTATTCCACGATGAATGCAAAATCTTAATTTTACATAAACTTACCGTGATTATACCACATCCAGTGAACAAATCTGTAGCTTATGATGAACGTAAGAACGAGAATAATTCCACAACGCCGACACACTCACAAAATATTTATCAACAGCTTAAAAATATCATCTACGACAGCTCGCAACTTTTCACTTCCCTGTGAAGCTCTAGTCAGCTCAAATGATTGAAATTAAAATCACGTGTTGATGTAAACGTAACGTTTAATATTCGTACAACAAATACGAGTGATATCGCGATTAAAGCCGCTAACTCGTTATATTCGAAAATTCGTAAAGATATTTCACATTAAATGAAATTTAAAGTGATAAAAACAACTCACCGATTAGCCTTACACAGTCGCGAACGGACAACGTTCGAGACCAACTCGCGAAAACTATGACCGAATTCGCGAAAAATAATAACAAATAAACGCAGCAACGCACACACCGCTAACACAAATATTACGCGTATGAAGAAACTGCGTAGTTCACACGCGACATGTATACAAAATACACGAATACACTTCGCACCAACTACAGTGTATTCGCGAAACACGAATGCGAATGGGTACCAGTGTTGGTAACCTAAATAATGCAAAATGTAGATGTAATTTTACATCTGGCAACACTGTATTTCATTAATGAAATAAACTTATTTGGCGCGATTTTAAATATATTTTTTCTCAAGAGACGAATTTTTACTCGTAATCAACTCTGTAGATCCGAATGTTTGGCTTTAAGAAAAGAGAACTTTTGATTCATGCTGTTTATGATAGATTTAAATTCTAAAATAGAAGAATTCGAATTATTTTCGTCGATTAAATCAACCTGAGCCGATTTATCTTTCTCGCCATCGGTAAATTTGAAATCCAACGCGTAATTCAATTGGTTTTGAATTTCATTCATCAGCGTCACAAACTGATTATTTCGTTCGTTAATGTATCGATTCCGCTGATCGAGCGTTTCTTTCAGAGCAATGGCGGTATTCCTGGTTTTCTTATATTTATCGTAAACATCGGATAATTGCGAACGTAGGTCTACGCATTGTGCGACAATTTCTTCGGTTTTTTTATTCAATTCTTCGACAACAGCGTTATGTTGCATGTGAACGTTTTCTAGTTCAGTTTTATACGAGTGGCTCAAATTCTTCACTTCTTCCGCACATATACGCATTGCTTCCTCCTTAACGTTCGCTTCGATTTGAGATATACGAGTATTGGTGATGGTTTGCATTTCTAGAATTTTCTTCGAACATTCTAATTCCATTTTACCTGCAAAGAAGGGCTAATTAAAGGCGATTGTTTTCAATCATAAACACACAATAGGCATATATTCGTACTGATTTGATCTTGATGGAATACTTCTATTTTAGAAAATTCATTTTTCAAGGCCAACTTCAAATCGTCCATTTGACGAATATGGTTGTCCGAATTTAACCTCAGTTCTTCTTCGTGCCTGACTTTCATCTCTTCGAGCTGCTTTTTCTGCAACAAGTTGCCACATGAATGAGAGTACGTTATGTTTACGAAATATGGTAATTTTTTAGTATTTCGTGAAAGTATTACGCAATAGCGTGGGAAAAGTTGCGCACTGGATTATCGATTTTTTCCTATTATTCGGTATTTAACGCGGATAAAAGGGAAAATGAATGTCGAAGATTTAATCGCATTGGGTTATTTTTCGGAATCAAGTTAAATTTGGTAGATTCGAACGTACTAACCTGGTCGGTGAATTCTTGTTTTAACGATTCGAAGGCACGGGCTAATTCTTCTTTCTCTGCGACACGAAAGGTTATGGGTTATTGTAGTTGAAGAATAAATATCGAGTGTCATTTATGAAACTATGTTCGACTTTGGATCGATAACAGGCTAAAAGCTATTTATTTAGTGCTACAATGAACCATTGAGAAATAAGATTGCGTGCCACAATGATAGTAGAGTAGCCAAGATTTATGTTAGTATGCTAAGGGGAGGAGGGAGGCGAAATCTTTTCATTTCTTCAAAGAAAAGTTTATTTATTTATTTTTTTGATCAAATGTGCAACTAGAATTTCGTTACTTACTTGAATATCACAAAAAACGAAAAATAGCTCTAAAATTAAATTTAAAAAATTTATAATTCATGAGTTAAAAAGGAACTCACTCCATAACATTTAAATCGAAAGATTTGTCAAAGCGTGGCTTCAGTAGGTAATGAAATAAGTTATTAAAATTTGCACAGTAAAAACACACGATAACGTTCAAAATCTGAGTACGTATACATTTACAAATTTCTTACACAACTATTGAAGAAATGGTATAATCCAAAAAACACCCAGATTTTTCAAAGCTTATATTTTCTGATAAAAAATTTCAAACATGGCATAATAAAATGCTGTAAATTAACGATACGTTGTTCTTCAGGATCATACCTGGAGAATGTATGCACCATTTTTTGATTATCTATTTCAAAATTTAATAAATTGTCCAATTTCATTAGTCACTTCTGAAAGTCAATCATAATCAAGCATGTAAAATTAAAACGATTTATTTAAATTCGAAAGCAAAAGATTTGAAAAAAATTCTTCAAATATAATTCTGAAGAACAGCTAATCGACGATGCATCACATTTTATTTCATCCTGCTCCAGAAAGCATAAGCACAAAGGTGATACCTAAGTGCTTTTTTAAATTGAAAACTGTTCCCATAATTCCATCTAAGATGATTTTTCAAAAATTTTCTGACCACTTATTTTATAATATCACAATAAATGTGACGTTTCACCTTAATTTATCCTCAATATTTATTTAATTTTTAATTTCCCAAGTTTATATTCTTTTGGCAGAACTCAAACAGACCAAAAAAAAGTCGATTTAAATCCTAAAATATTAGATTCTTCAAAAAAGAAAAATTAAGAATTAAACATCCTGACAATTTAACATTTCTTTGTAACCATAGGTAGTACATCGGTTGTTAACGACGAAAAAATATTCAACTGTCAATTTTTTCGCAATTCAGTGATCTAAAACAACGTTTTAATCTGAATAAAAAATATCTTATTTTGATAAAAGTTGAAAAAAATTCAAAAATAATTAATTTATTGTCATAATGGATGCAATATTATTAATTTTATCTACATGAAATGTGAACGAAAATTTAAGCTCATTATTGATTTTTCATTGGTTTGCAACTATATCACAAATAAATTCAATACTAGACAAAAGCATAATACAGATAAAACTTTGAGATATATGAAAAATAAAAATCAAGCATAAATTTTCGTTCATATCTCAAGAGAAAAATTCAGCCAATTAATTAAATAAAAGATATAACACGGGATCTCATTTCCAAAAAATTTTGAATTTCTTTAAAACGATCTATATACATACGAGTTTCAAGCTAATAACATTTTTTTATAATTTACATAGTTGAGTTCCTACGAAGACAAACAAAAATTGATATCTTACTGAAATTCGAAAATTTCACTTCATTTTACGGGAGGAGATGGGAGCTGGGGACTCTCATTTTTCGTCTTTAAAAAAATTATATAATTGGACTGGTTAAATTGAAAATATAATTATATTGTATAATAATGTCTGGTAAGTACGACAGAATTTCAGCTCAATATTTATTCCTCAAGGGTTCGCAAAATCAAAACATTATTTATTCAACTTAATAATACTAAAAATTACGTGTTGAGTTGGACACATTAATACTTTAACAATTCTTGAGAGAAAAAATTCACACCAAATCGTACATATATTGGGTATGATAATATCACAGTAATGATCAGTCTTTTTTCAAATGTTATGAACATGCTTTGAGAACTTCTGAAAGATATAAATCAGGCCTAATTTTCTTACATCACCTAGAGAAGCTTTAAGAGCCATTATCGTCCATGATGAAGATAAACTATAGATTTTTTTCAATTTAAAAAAAATATATATATATTTTCTTTATAAATTGAAAAATGAACATTTGAATAATTTTCTATACGATCTCTGAAGACACCCACACACACACACAAATTTTAATCACTCGAAATTGAAATTTCCAAAATGTTCAAAAAAAAATGGGGATACTTGGTAATTAATATTTTTCTAGGAAGTTGAAATTTTTTGAATGTACATTTAAACACTAAATAAATAATTTTATATCTGAGTCTGTCATTGATCTAACATTCAATGTAGTTCCACAAGTGACACTCGAATAAAAAGGTATCTAGAAATTTAAGCTTGAAAATACACAAACCGTGGGAAATATTTTCAATTAATTTTTTCAATCGATTTTCTTCTTCTTTTAAATCATTCAAATTTTTTTTAAGAGAAACATTTTCTTTGGCTAAAGAATCTTTTTCAGCGCAAACCTCGATGTAAAGTTTTTTAACTCCATCACATTCTTTGAGATTTTTTTCCAATTCGGATCTGTAATAGAAATAATTGAAATGAAGATTTTTAATAATAAAATACATCGATTAATTATATTAGCTTACTCTAATTTGGAAATTTTTTCTTTCATGTCGGAGGTAATGGTTCCTTCTAGTCTTCTAAAAAATTCTTCTTTTGGGTCGCTGGTGTTACATGACTCGTTTTTTGAGACCGATTCTTTGAGAGTTTGATTTTCTAGCATGAGCTCCTGTATTTTCGCTTCCACTTGATGAATTTGGTCTTGGTGCGATTTATTTTCTTCATTTTTTCCAGATTTTGATTTTTGTAATTGATCGAGCAAGTGATTTTTTTCTTTCTAAACGAACCAAAAAATAACAAAAATAATGAAAAAAATCTATATTACAATATTAAATGAAGTAATTATTTAATTACTTTTAATGCTGTAATCTGAATAGAGAGCGAGTTTAATTCGGCTTTTTGCGACTTTATTTGATTTATTAATTTAACGTTATCGTGACTGGAATTTGAAATGAGATTTTGACACTGGGATTGGCTATCTTTCAAATTTGAAGTTAATTTGTTGATTATTTCGGTTTTTTCAACGAGCATGGATTCGTGCATTCGTTGTAAATCTCGTAGTTGGTGTTCATATCTAATACATTCATTTTCCTGAGAAATAGAAATGATAAGATGATGAAAATTCATAATCATGGTTACGGAAGGTGGAATCATTTACCTTTTCTGTTAGTTTTTTGGAAAGCGAATTAATCTCTCTTTGAAGATCAGCTACTTGACGTTTATGTTTGGAGCTGATATCTTTGAGTTGGATATCGAAATTTTGTTGTTCATTTTTGTAAGTATTTTTCTCTAGTAGGATTAATCTTTGCTCCATTTCGCGATTGGTATCTTTGCACATTTGAAGCTCATGTAACGCCTGAACGTAATATTAATGTTATTAAGTGAAAATTAAATGATTTATATCAAGTTGAAAAATCACCTTATTTTTCTGGCTTTCCGTTTCGTTGAGTTTTTGTTTCATTTCTTTTAGCTCACTTTCATAATCAGATAAACGTCTTCTGGTTTCCACTAAACAGATGGATAAAGAACTTAATGTTTGGGTTTGAAGTAGTATTAGTGAAAGTGAATTTTTCAATTACCAAGTGTCCTTTGATATTCCTGAGAAGATGTCAGAGCATTTTGCTTTTCGGATTCCAAAGCGGTTATTTTGTCTATCAATTGAGATTTTTCTCTGTTCGCAGCTTCTTTGAAACTTTTCATATCGTCGTGTAATTTATCAATCTCACGCAGGCGAACTTGATAAAGAACTTCCAACTGTTGGTAGTTATCATAACCTGTCATAATAATAATGAATTACTGGCTATATGAGCATAGATTATAGAAAGCCGGTAATACCTGGTGATGAGTAGCGAGGACTGTGTTTTGGAATATTTGCTGGAGTTTCATTGTGCGTGTGTTTTAAACCTTTAGAAAGTCGACGTAAATTCGTATCACAACCTGAATGAGTTAAAATAAAGATAAAAATAATCCAGCGTAGAGTAAACTCAAATATGATTGATGATTTTACCATGAGATGAATCGTAGTACGAATTATCAATAGAATGAGAATCATCATCTAAATCATCAAATGCATTGTGCATCATTTCTTTCAACTGAGATACAGAAAAGCATGGTTACTGGTTACGAATATGAAAGACTCTAACACAATAAGAGTTATTTATTTACCTCATCGTTTCGCCTTTTCTCATCTTCAGCGGCTTCTATTTCTTCGGGTTCTGGTAAATTAATCTCTAATTCGATTCCGTTTTGGAATAAAGTAATGGTATTATTATTTTCCATTATATAAAATCTTAGTAATATCACAGATACAAAAAAAATCAAAAATATAAATTCATGACATAAAATAAATTAAAAATGAAATTATAAATATCAAATTGGAAGCCGTTGAAAATTGAAATTTTGTTAAAACTTGAAATCCAAAGATAAGTGTCTATAAGTGTTTTGATAACGGCGCGCATGCGCGGTACAACACTTTTTCACAATATTGCCAACTTCTTTTTGAACAATTTTTGTTTATTCTAAATGACAACACTGTAAATGATGAAAAGTGGAAAATGCGGGAGTAAGCGCGGGAAGGACGCAAACAAGCAACAAGCGAGTAAACACATGATAAAAATTCGAATGATGTTGTTCTGTTGATTGTGCAATTTTTTATATTGTGATTTTTTTGTAATTTATTTGATTGTGTTTAATTTATAAATTATTGTAAAATGAAACCTGGAAAGGTATTTAAAATTGGAATTCTAACTGGTAAGCGTTATTTTAATGCAACTATAAAGGTATACACCGGCTTCTATTATCTAATCTTATCAATTTGGTGATTTCGAACCTAAATCCGATTTAGAAGGTTTTCTTGTAAATATTTGTAAAGACGAACTTGACAACATTATAATAACACATTTGTTAAAAATAATGTGATAATTTACCTAAAAATGTAATTTTTTTCTGCATAAATCATTCCATTATTCGACTCTACTTCGCATAAGACATGAGGCACGAATGGTGGATAAGTAGACCCTCCGCTCTCGTTTTATTCACATTTTCCTCCACAGTGTACACTGTACATGTGTTATAAGTTTTTTAAGCATTACGTATTATATGGTATCTTCTGATTCTTTTTGTATTGATTTTTACAAACAGTGAGCGACAAATGCTCCCAAGGAGTAAGCATAGACAAAAGTGGCGAAGTTATTGAGAATGAAATAAAATCCGGAGCTTATGGCAATGCTGAGGTAACCGTGCGAGCCTGTGTATCAGATGATATTCACGTAATTAAGGTCAACATAATTAATTTATTTTCCCATAGTGATTTTAATTTGAATAGCTAAATTGTGGATTGATTTACTTCATACAGACACATTTATGTTTGTGGTCCGATAGCGGGCAAGTAGATGCGATTATCACAACTGGTGGTACCGGGTTTGCACCTCGTGATGTCACTCCTGAGGCGACCAAAAGTGTGATAGATAAAGAAGCCTCAGGGATGTCGCAAGCGCTCATTGCGGGTAGTTTGCAGATTACCCCTTACGCTATGTTATCGAGGTAATTTACTTTATAACCATCGCAATGTGATTGTTCGTAGAATTAATTATCAATGCGTACTCTAGGTTGGTGTGTGGTATAAGGAAGAAAACATTGATTATAAATCTTCCTGGAAGTCCTAAAGCGTGCACAGAATGCTTACATATCTTGAAACCTGTGATTTCCCATGCCATTTATTTAATAAAAAATGATCAAGAAGCCAATGAACAACATAAAAATATACCAGTAAATCAACCAGTGAAGAAGGGTTGTCGTGGTTGTCATAATAAGGTACGTATTCGATGAAAACTTCAATTTTTCTTCGTTACTGCTTCATTAATAGAATTTTCTCTGCTAGGTTCGTTCACAGGTCGACATTAGTAAGGTTGCTCGAAGACATAGAGTATCACCTCACCCTATGATACTGGTTAAAGAAGCGCAGAATATTATTTTGAAAACTATTTCTCGTCAACCCAGCATTACCATTGATTTGCAGTAAGGAATTCAAGATTTAATTGAAATAAAAAATTATTTATTTTTTAATAATGAAATCTTATAAATTCTGGATCAATAAAGAAACGCTTTAGGATATGTACTTGATTCAGATATCCGCTCCAAAGAATCTTTTCCTCCATTTCCAGCTTCCATGAAAGATGGGTACGCGGTAATTGCGGCCGATGGCGCTGGCAAACGTACTGTACTCTCTGGTACGGTAGCTGGAGATGTAAGTGTTTAATTTTTAATAATCATCTTCAAATACTTATAAATAGCAATTTTTATGAATTCATT
This sequence comes from Phenacoccus solenopsis, assembly GCA_009761765.1. NCBI lineage: Eukaryota > Metazoa > Arthropoda > Insecta > Hemiptera > Pseudococcidae > Phenacoccus > Phenacoccus solenopsis. The sequence goes on along the minus strand of VFXL01000360.1, from coordinate 30,797 downwards.
TTTTGTAGCAAATTTTAAAAGAAATTATTCCCGGTGAGTGCGTTAGGATAACTACAGGTGCTCCACTTCCTTTGGGAGCAGATGCTGTCGTTCAAGTCGAAGATACAAAGTTACTTTCCGAAAGTGAAGATGGTAAAGTGGAAACTGAGATTGAAATTTTAAAAGCTCCACACGTAGGGTTGGATATTCGGTAGGTTGTACTTGAATTCAAGTAACGTCTATTTTTTAGAGAATAAATAAACATCTAACTGCTATTCTATTTTAGTGAAGTTGGTTCAGATATTGAAGAAAATTCTATAGTTCTGAAATCTGGCACCCTACTTGGATACGCAGAGCTCGGAATTTTGGCTACAGTCGGAGCATGTACGGTTCCTGTGATAAGGTGCCTTACCTAATAACTTAATAAGTATTACCAAGGTGAAAAAATATGAATTCACGAATACCTAATTCTCATTTGGTATTTCAGTCGTCCAAAAATTGGAATTTTATCTACTGGTAATGAAATACAGCCCCCAGAAGAAGAACCCTCTTATGGTAAAATTCGAGACAGTAATAAAACCACTTTATTGGCGTTACTGAAAGAAAATGGCTTTGAAGCTATGGACTGTGGTATTGTTGTCGATGAGTAAGTTTTTTTTGTCAGAAAAAAAACGTAAGCAGCCATGCCGCTTCATTAGAGCTGGGTTTTTAATGGTGATTTTTTCAAATTTCCAAGTAATGTTGTTGACTTCTTCATACCCACACCCAGTCCCAAAGCTGGAAATACCCACCTATCCACTTCAAAAACACCGCAAAAGTTGAATTTAATATGTATAGCACTTCTTGTCCACATAATTCACATAAGCACTCATCTATTAAATTTCAGTCATTTGAGGTTCTTTTAGGTGTCCTCGAATTTTTATGGTCCTCCATTTTGGATCCATTTTAACCGAAATTTAAAAGACCATGTTCTAGTCCCTAACTAACCCTGCATACAAAGTTTGACTCTTCTAGGCACATTTAGTGAAACTATTCATGTAATTTCCTGAAGTGACTTTTTTAATTCATTTGTGAGGCTAAATAAAAATATGTTAATCACTTGGACTCACTTTATCATATGACACCATAATCACTAATTTTCAACCTTTTGTTTACCCCACCACATTTTGAACATAATAACTCTTCCTCCTCCTCTCACCTAGCTCGAATGAAAATGGACTTGGGATGTAGTATAATTATCCTCAAAAGTCATATAAACCCATATTTATCATATTTGAGCTATTTTAAGGCTCTTCAAGTCTTCCTCAAATTTTGACTATCCGCCATTTTGGATCCATTTCGATCAAACTTCAAGGGCTCATATTCTGGAAGCCAATTAATCCTACTTACAGGGTTGTCTTTTCTAGGTCAGTTCGATGAGAATGTATCGAAGATTCGAGAAATTTCTTTGCTCAAAAGCTCCTCCAAAAGCTATTTTTCACTCTAACTTTCATTCAAATTCACTTGGGAAGCTAAAATTTGGTTACGTTGGTGTCCTTGATTCACTCTTCTATGTGTAATCGAGAACGAATTTGAGACGTTTGCTCCCACTCCAGCCTCTTAAATTATCGTTTTAAGGTAGATTAGAAAAAAAATCCATGAGAAGCCTTTCACTAATTTTCTAGCCATTTTCATCCATAACTACTGGCACTACAAGCGGAGGGGAAAGAGTATATCCTAAAAGTTAGACATTTGTCATATCATTACAAATGGTCTCTAACGCTAAGATTTACCCCCCACCCACCCACCTCCCCCTCCCACATCTCTCCAAATCAGTAAATTGTAATAGCTATCGTTTTTCATCAAAAACTCAGCTAAAAATCTTGATTATTTACTCAATGATATTGATGAATTTTCTGTGTATTTTCAGTCCTACCGAAGTTTTGAAAAAAATTCAAGCCACGCCTCTAGACGTAGATGTTCTTATAACAACAGGTGGAGTATCGATGGGAGAAATGGATGTACTAACGGACGTTCTTGTTACCGATTTCAAGGCAACTCTGCATTTTGGTAGAATTAATATGAAACCCGGGTATTTTTTCGATAAATTTTTTTTACATTGACTCTTGACTTTGCGAAATAATGCTGTGGTATAATTTGCAGAAAACCAACAAAATTTTTCTCTTTGACATATTCAAATAGAACAAAATATGTCTTCGCATTACCCGGTAATCCTGTTTCTGCTGCGGTTACGTGTCATTTATTCGTGTTACCAGCTTTGAAAGCGATGAGTGGAGTGAATAATCCCTTTTCTACTGTGATAAAAGTGAAAGTAAGATCTTGATGCTAGTTAATTCACTGCTCAATGTATTTTGAATGACATAGAGTTCATAAAAATGAACTTTTTCTTCTCGTTTAAGCTTTCATTCGATGTTGATTTGGATGATCGTTACGAGTACGCCAGAGCTATTTTAAATTGGAAAGAAGACGATCCAGTACCTTGGGCTTCGTTAACTGGTACTTGATAACTTATTTCATACGTATCCGTTCAATTCTTGTATAAAATGAGAATAATATTCGTAAAATTCTCTATTTGCAGGAAATCAAGTAAGCTGTCGTATGCTAAGTATGGTGTCAGCGAATTGCCTTTTAAAACTTCCTGCTGCTACTGAATCATTGAGAAGTTTAAAAATTGGCGATATTGTGGATGCCGAAATAATCGGCAGATTGTGAAAAGCTAATTACCAAACATAATAATACAGTGAATGAAAAAAGATATAATGTTTATTTACAATCATAAAAAAATTTTAATATACATAAATTTTAATTTACAAAGTAAAGATTTTAATTGGCACATATTTTACTCTTAAAATCTATATTCGTAATGCGAATCAAGTATATATGAAATTCTTGAGCGTAATGATCGCACGAGTACTTTAAATATGTTAATGCTGAACTATGCGGTTCTTTCGATACTGTATTTTTTCTTCTGTATGTTTTCCAGTTTTTCGGTTATAGCTGATAAGTAATTCGTAAAACCGGTCGGTTTCGTTATATAATAATGTTCTTGGGGATTGGTTACTAATAATGCTTCTTCGATTACGTTCATGGCGTAGTTTGGCACTGCATTTATGCTGAATTTTAAATATCGATCGCTGGGTATATTTTTATCGTCGACAGATCTGTAAACATTGTCATGAGATTAGATGACTGGTGGATAGCCTTGTAAATTAATTAATGGTTAAGCGTTAATTTGTTGGGTATTTGGAAAAAATTGAGACTAGTATTTACTTTTCAGGTAAATTTTAGAAGGTAATGGAATTTTTATTATAAATAGTTCAGGCGTAATTTATATTTAACATGCTGATGGGTTTAAATATTGGGTCGTATGGAAATTAAGAAGAGAAAGACTATGTCAAGTTTTATGCCTAACCAGTGCTTTAATTGCACTTGGATTATATGTTGTAACAATTTCTTTTTTTTTTTTAATAATTTATTTATACTGGCGTATGTAATTGCCAAGATTATCACGCCAGTGTATCTCCGATTTCCTGAATTTTTAGTTTTTTTTTTTTTTTTTTTTTAGAAGTTATCTTCATATTATGCACAAAATATCAAACATCATTTTTTTTATTCTTAGCAAAACTAAAAATTGTAGAATTAGTAAAACAAAGAATTCTATGTTCTGATATGATGATAAATGATTATAAAGAATTACGCATATCATTCATTTTTTTTTAATTTCTTAGTGTTTTTTTAATTTTGATTTTTTTTTTAAGAATTAAAAATATTACACTAATGACACTTGAAGTAACTTTTTCGAACAATTATTAAAATTTTTTGTCTGGTAGAAAATAAAAATACAAAAATTGTGCATATGAAGTAGAAATGTTGTTTCTTAATATACAATTTCTTATACTTGATACAGTTATACATAACTTACATTCCGCATATTTACAAAAATTTGAATACTTCCAATTTTTTTCCTTACTTTGTAAATTATGGAAAAGGGAAAAATTATAGTTGAAAATTTGATTTTTTTGATTTTTTGTATTTGATTTTTTTTTGGTGGGGTTTTTAACTGCCTTGGTTATCACGGCACCTCTACGATGGTTAAATTTTAAATAGAAGGCCAGCATCGTAGTAGAAGAGTCAAAATGTTATGGATATTTTGTAGGTTGTCGGTTATTTCTTGTTTGATTTTTAGTGATTTTCAAATATCGTTCAATTTTGGACACAGAAAGAGAAGGTGGTTGACGGTGGTATTTTGTTGGTGACATAGGTTGCAGATTGGTGGTGGGAGCTTTTCGAAAAGGTAACTATGTGTGAGCCTAGTGTGACCAAGTCGTAGTCTTGTGATTGTTATTTCGCTTTTCCTATCTAAATGGTCGAGGTGTTTCCATGGTATAACTGATTTTTTATGGGTGAAGAGTTTGGGTGTGTTTTGGTAGAACCATTCCGATTGCCATTTTTGGGTGGTAATTAATGTGAATTAAGATTAGCTGCACGAAAATATGTGTCATTATAAGCTGATGAAAAAGATGAATAAACGAGCCTTGGGCTTCATAATAAATTTATAGGTTTAAAAAATATATATAGGAATTCATTAACTTTTTTTTGGATTTGTTTCAAATATGTTTTAAATATGACATTTTTTCAGCATGTTTCGCTTTTAAAATTTATTTATTTATAGATTTTTTTGAATTTTTTTTTGAATTTTATTTTGTGATATTGAAAATTTTTTCACCTTTAAATTTATTGAAATTGATTATCAGTTTTTACTTTTGGGTAGCAAAAAACCTGAATTAAAAATGAAAAATTCAACATATTAATAAATACCTCAAAAAAAGAAACTTTCAAAAAGGAAAAAAAAAGAATCATCTGAAAATTTTAAAAAAATTCGAAATTTTGAAAAAAAAAACTCGCAAAAATTTTTGAAATTTAAAATGTGAAATTGTTTATTAGTAAAACGTAGTTTGAAAAAAAATCGTTGAAAGAAATTTTGAAATGATAACAAAATGTTTATCGATTTAAATGCAGTCAAAAAAAAAAAAAATGTAATCAATATTCTTTCGTTATCATTAAAAAAAATAATGGACTAAAAAAAAACGTGCAAAGGTAGGGTAATTTACCCCCCCCCCCGCCCCCCGGCCGTTAGAATAGGAAGGTGCAAAGCATTCTTTTCAAACCCTCAGCCAATTAGAAAAAAATTCATTTAAGAACTTCTGAAACAATTAATTTTTTTCTTAGGATCTTTTTTGCGTTTTTTCTTATAATTTTCAAAAATTCTTTATTTCATATATTTTGATTTTTTTTTTCAAAAACAAGGAGATTGTGAAAATTGAAATTTTATTAATCAATGCGAAACCTGTCATTTTTAATCTGTTTCCCTTCACCCCCCCCTCCCAACCAAAAAAAAAATCACAAAAAACGTCATCCCTGTACGCTTGATTTCTCATTTTATAGGCCTCAGGGAAACAGTTTCACCCACCACTGTCTACAGGGCTCAAAAACTGTTTCTTCCTCTGATCCCAAACGATGCTTTCAGTAGGCACAGCTAATGGAACCGAGCTAAGCTGGCTTTCCTTTTTGCTCCATTAATATAATTTTTAATAATAAGTTATCCAGGCTATTAATTTAACTACATATTATTTTACATTTGATGACAAATGTAGTAGATTTGTCCAAATTAAAATACGCGACTAGAATGCAAATAAACGTACCTTGGTATTTTTGGCAGCGTGAATAACTTTTCACTTGAAATAGACTTCGTGTGTATTGTTATTACTCGAACACCGTGTACTGAGAGTTCTTGATCCAGCATACAACTAGCTCCAGCTACGGCGTATCGGGCCGCATTATATACCACAGCACCAGTGTTTCCGAATTTTTGTTCACTGCCGATTCCGATTGTTATCAAACGTCCTATGAATGATTAACCGCGAATATTAATTTCTTTCGTATATTTATTACACGAGTATATATTCTGTTGTAAATGAAAACGAAAAATGTTCGCTAAAAATCTTCCTTTTGATATAGATTTTAATTTTCAAGTCGTAAATTAATTCAATCCAAGAATTAGAATCGAGTTTCACTTTCAGACGCCCTCGAATGAAACTGAGATGACAACTGAAAGTATTAGAGTGACCAAAAGACGCGATAATTCGCTACTTAAACCGGTGAAAGTTTAAAGAAGAGGCATTTATTTATTTTAAACGTTAACAGTTGTGTTGTTGGACACCTGCATAGGTAGCTATTTTTTATCGCGTCGCAACGTTGAATCGATTTGGTGAAAAATGGAGTTTTATAAAGCGTTGAAATCACTCAAATAAGTAACCGGACTACGAGGTTCTTACCTTTTTTATTCTTCAATAATGGCATGAATGTTCTGGCGGTGCGTAACATACCGAACACATTTACTTTGAACATAGTCTCCCATTGCGAGCTGTCTTGTTGTTCGAGTTTTCCTTTAAAGCAAACTCCGGCTGTGTTAATTATAGCCCATAAACCTGCGAAAAAAAGATAATACGTCTTAATTATTTATATGTGTACAGGTAACGAAAACTCGCTGCGAATATGTACAGAAATATTTATCATGTTGGATAGGAATCGGTTTACCCTGGTACCACACCTTAATTTGAGCACGTATGCGGTGATGCGTGACATTGAAACTAAAATGCTAAGCAAAGTATAATTATGGATGGCGTATTTATTGGTAGACCGCTATCACCACTTTATCTCGCCAATTACCTATACGTTATGTGTGAAGTAGAATCGTAACGATGAATTTATTTTCGTTGGTGTACGCTTTGAGTGAAAAGGGTAAGAATGATTTCAAAATAAAAAACACCCTTCAGACTAGTTTCCTCGGCGAAGAGGACACTGAAGAAGATGACGACGAGGATGAAGATGAAGACGACGATATCGAAGATCCGAACCAAAGATCACCGGTTCGCGGAGCGGCAACCGGGCCACCGCAGTTCTTCCAGGTGAACAAAGAAGAAGTAGTAGTTTTAAGCAATGATCGCGGATCTCAGATTTATCTACTGGGTACCAATCACGCCAGTCCGGAGAGTCGATTAGCCGTGGATGCTTTGATTAAAGCCATCACACCGCATATCGTGGTCGTCGAGTTGTGCAAAACTAGAATAGGCTTGAATCCGTTGAAAACCTTCGAACGTAATCGCGCCTTCAACTTGTACTTGTTGAGAGACGCCGTATCGGAGCTAGGAATCAGCGCTGGGTTCATTTGGTACTCGATGGCGTACATGGAGAGGTTCATATCGAGATTGTTAAACGTCGACTACGGTGGTGATATGAGAGCGCCTGGTACCAGCGCTTCCTTTCAAGTCACCAATGCTGATTTGTTGGAGAACAAAAAAAATAATTATAAAATTATGCTCGGCGATAGACCTATCGAGATCACCATTAAAAGGATGGCGTCCATTTTGACGTTACCGGAGAAAGCTGCTATTTGGTTTTTCAATATTGCTCGGCAGTTTTAGGATTGAGGTGTTATCTGTTAAATGTACCTACGGTGTTGTTTCGTAGCCCGAAATTCAATCATGTTTTATTAGACGAAAGAGACGTGTATTTGACGTATTCGCTGCAAATGGCCGCCAATATCGCTAACGAACCTGTACGGGTGATTGGAATCGTCGGTAAAGCTCACGTACCCGGTATTTTGACCAGGTGGAATCGCGTAAGTGAAGAAGAAGTCCGTAGAATTACTACTAACGAAGTTACCGCCTTGTATTAAGCAATAAGCATGTATTTTAATAACAATACCATTTTCAAACAACATTCATTCAATACATGTTTGCAAATGGAGAATTCGTTGTGAATATTTACGCCGAAAAGAATTCTTAAATACTGACGTAGGCATAAGTATAGATTGTGGTGTTTCATTAATTTCAATTCATTCATTTATTGGTTCTAGAAAATTTTATCAAATCTTAATAATCCCTTTCCCAAATTACAAAGCATATGTGACCTCTCACGCGCAAAGGTACCACATGTCGGAAAACAAGTTTTCGAGTTAAAGGCAATTTTATGAGTTCAGGTGAAAAAATCGAAAAATCGTTTTTTGGCGAAATCTGGTGCTTTGACATGTGTACTACACTATACTAAAGTTTCAGACCGAAATTCAGCCGCAAACCCAGTTAATATTGCATTCGAAGTCATGGTGAAAAAGGTACCACAAGTCGGAACGTTCTGTTTAAGATAAAGAAGAGCAAAAACAAATCGAAGAAAAATAATCAAAGTGAAGAAGATCGTGAAATTCCTAAAGCTAAAAACAACAAAAAAGATGAAAAAAAAATCCGAATAAGAGACCCCGTGTACAACTCAAAAAAGCTGAATCAGATGCAAAGTGAAAAAAAAAATAAAAAATCAATTTTCATGTTTTTTTAGACAACTTTATGATAATTTTATATTTTTTAAGACAAATTAAAATCAATGTATGAAAAAAATTTTCAAGAAATCTACTTTAAGATGTTCATTTTCAACTAAAAATAAGTTGGTTGCATTTATTTTTCACGTTTAAACCCATTAAAAAAATTAAAATGAAGCGATTTTCTTACTATTTTTTTAAACCTCGATTATCTCGAAATCAACTTTTTTGAAATTGTAAGTTTAAAAATTTGAGAAAAATCAAGTTTTGAAGATAGAAGGCTCGTTCTGGTCTTATTTTAACCCAAATTTACTCTACTTTCAAAAAAAGTGAAAAAATCGATTTCAAAAATTCCGACATGTGGTACCTTTGCGCGATTTTGTAAGCGTAGTTGCCCTGAAAGGTAGTATGGCTATTTTACCCCCCCCCCACCACCATCACTGCCACCCAAATCCTCTCCTAAAAAATGGTAAGGTTGAGAGTATCATTTTTGCCCCCCCACACAGGCCAAACTCTTTTATGATTAAAGGGCATGATGGGATAAGATAGTCGAAAATGCCCCCGAGAGCTTTTCGAACGGTTTCTAGGGCAAAAGGTGGCCCACATCGAAAAAAAATTTTGACAAAAATTTCAGGCTACAGTTGCGCCTATTTTCGGAGATATAGGCAAAAACAAGTTTTTCGATTAAAATTTTTTTTCTCGCCATATTATAAAGGTGGAAAGTTGAAATTTTATTTATAGTATCTTGACAATAAAAGGGTTTTTCAGTAATTTTTTCAATTTTTTTCGATCAATTTTAAAAGAGTTATGCAATTTTTAAATTTTCAAACCGCCATTTCTATGGCAAGTTTTCGAGGTGCAATTATGAAAAAAATTCCATAAAATGTATCTTTTACCACCAAACATACCATAAAAATTTCAGAATTTTTGGAGTGGTGCAACATAGTCAAAAAAAATAAAAACTATTGCAGCGCGCTATAAACCAAGCGGTTCGGTACTATGCGCGCTGTAGGCCGAACGAACGTTACACGACGTTGCGTCGCCGCCTTAACAGTGCATAACAGCTTAACTGATCTTCTCGCGCTTAAAACATTACTTAGGCTTATATTTTTTCCTTTTTGGTTTACTTATAAGTGAACTCCTACAACTGATTAAATCAATTAATAGGCCTATTCCGTTTGTTTATTTGAAGAAAAAAATTCTTTCACCATAAAAATAACAAATATTAAAAAATTATAATAAAAATAATTATACTTATTCTTATTAATAGAATATGATTATTTTTATTATAATTTTTTAATAATCGTTAATTTGTATGGTGAAAGAATTAAGATATATCTTAGCTGCTTTGAGAAATGGCTACAGATGCACACGCGACGCGATGCGATGCACTATACCCCTTGACCGCCAAGTACACTTGATTTGTTAGTATTATTATGTTGTTTTCTAATGACTTCGGATTTTTAAGGGTTGGTAATTTTTGTAATTTCGTATTTTTTATAACTTTTTTTTACATTAATTTTTCTTTCTCTTTATTTAACAATTTTATAATAAATTATAATAATTTTAAAATATTTAAATTAAATTTTTTTATAGCTTTAATTAATTCTTTAATCTTAATTTCTTCAAGAATAACAAAAACTTTTTAACGATTTTTAAAAATTTGTTTGGCATTACTATGATGTAAAAAAAAAAAAAAAAAAAAAACTTGAAACAAAAAATATTAAAAATCCAATTTTATATATTCATTAGATTTTAATTTTTGAAATGTTTGCGATGAAGCAAAACGAAACACTGAATATAAACACTACAAGTGCTTGAGTAACATTTCGAAACTATTTTTCTACAGTTATCGTGCAAAATATCACCATCATTTATTTTTTCCCCTAATATCTTTGAAAACTTATTCGCATCTTTTTCAGAATTGATAGTTTTTTAAATGTCGCTATTTTTTTAAAAATAAATTAGATCTAATACACTTTTCATTATGCGACATTTTCGAAATTAATTATTTGAATTTAGAATTTATCACAATATATAAAAGTCAAAAAATTTTGGTTAGTGTTCTTATAGTGAAGGGGTAACATAACAATTATAATATTACATGCAAACAGAAGCATGATATGTAACGATTGTTTTGCAAACTGAAGTGGTCTTCCAAGGAGGAGAAGAATATTAATAAGAATATAATTATTTTTATCATAATTTTTTAATATTTGTTATTTTTATGGTGAAAGAATTTTTTTCTTCAAATAAACAAACGGAATAGGCCTATTAATTGATTTAATCAGTTGTAGGAGTTCACTTATAAGTAAACCAAAAAGGAAAAAATATAAGCCTAAGTAATGTTTTAAGCGCGAGAAGATCAGTTAAGCTGTTATGCACTGTTAAGGCGGCGACGCAACGTCGTGTAACGTTCGTTCGGCCTACAGCGCGCATAGTACCGAACCGCTTGGTTTATAGCGCGCTGCAATAGTTTTTATTTTTTTTGACTATGTTGCACCACTCCAAAAATTCTGAAATTTTTATGGTATGTTTGGTGGTAAAAGATACATTTTATGGAATTTTTTTCATAATTGCACCTCGAAAACTTGCCATAGAAATGGCGGTTTGAAAATTTAAAAATTGCATAACTCTTTTAAAATTGATCGAAAAAAATTGAAAAAATTACTGAAAAACCCTTTTATTGTCAAGATACTATAAATAAAATTTCAACTTTCCACCTTTATAATATGGCGAGAAAAAAAATTTTAATCGAAAAACTTGTTTTTGCCTATATCTCCGAAAATAGGCGCAACTGGAGCCTGAAATTTTTGTCAAAATTTTTTTTCGATGTGGGCCACCTTTTGCCCTAGAAACCGTTCGAAAAGCTCTCGGGGGCATTTTCGACTATCTTATCCCATCATGCCCTTTTAATTAATTTAGAAAGATTCTAAAATTAATAATTTTTCGTGCATAGTTTTTTTTTTTTTTTTTTAATATGATGCTATTTAAAATACAAATTTCAAGCATTTTCAATTATTAAGAAAAACGTAGCATCTGGGCACTGGATACTATAAATTCGTTAATTTTTTACCCTCTCCCCTCTCGCAAAAATTTATTGAAACAAGTGATTCTTATGCCTTGGAGATAAATGATTTTTCATTTTTACCCTTCTCTCCGAACACCCCAAAACAACAATAAATTTGTCGATACCTCTGAGTGAGCGAATATCGTTCAAACGTGAAATTAATGAACTCAATTAAAAGTTTTACAAGTGGGAAAAAGTTACGAACGTGTACTTTCGAATGACCGAAGTTTCTTAAAATTTCATGCTCAATCTTTTAAGTTAGTAGAGTAGTTCAAGTTCATAAATCTTTGGGAATTGAAGGCAGAGAACTCTGATTTTTACAAAGAGCCCGTGTACGTCAAAAGTACCAAAGCTGTCGAAAACTTCATCGAAAAATTCAACCACCAGCCCCCTTTGGAATTTCCACGTCATAATAACTTGGTGGTTAAAAATGATTGGAAATATTCGATTTTTAGTATAATTGTCTACTGTACCGTACTGAGTAACATATACCTATACAATATTCTGAAAATACCAAAGGAGGCTGGGCCCTAAAGGACATAGGTGGATAAGCATATAGGTGTGTATCATCGAAAAACATCCTTGACCAAAATGTTAGACCCTAACATCTCCCCTTTTTTAGAGAGAGCATTGCAAGTGAAAAATGAATAGAAATTTTTCTTGCAAACATAAATTGATAGATGTGAAGATTGTTTTGCTACGTTGTAGATTTGTATAGTGGCATCCCAGGAAAAATCAGCTCCCCCTCCCCTCCAATTCTCCTCCAAAATGACCTTTTACAACTATATTTAATTTTTTTTATGATGATAATGGTCTGGCACAAAAAATAAATTGGGATTTTTGGATGTATTTTTGACTTCTTAGAGAGATTTTTTTTTTCAAAAAATTTTAGCTCGTGTGAATCATAGTCAAAATTGGCAAAAAGTGAAATAGAGACTAAATTATTTTTGAGAAAAAAACAGCTATTGATCGTCAATGATATATTGCATATTCAGATTATTTTATTTTATGAAATAATATTTCTTCTCTAAGATCCTTAATAACAATCTTATTCACCTATATCTCTATATTTACTTATTTACTTTTTTACATTAACGTACCATGTACTGCATTTAGGCCAGAGGCACGGAAAGGAAAATTTAAATTAAATATTATTAATTCTTTATTATGTTCAATAATTTCATTCATCTCGATTTTTATAAATTCAATAATCTTTATAAAAAAAGTATTCTGATTTTTTTTTATTCATTTATTAATATAAATTTTAATTAAATTAAATTTTTTCCTTTCGACTATTTATATTGTCTAAAATTTTAGGTTCAATTAATGTATAAAACCCAACAAAATAAAATAAAATAAAATTCTAAATTTTTTAAATAAAGAAATATTAATTTTTTCCTTTCGCACTACAATTTTTATGTTTTTTTTAATGTTTTTTTTTTCTTTTGGCGCCATGTAGAGCTCAGGGCTAGAGGCACGTAAGAGAAATTTTTAAGCCATTATATATTTAGAGAAGGAGTAAAGTTTGGATGATTTGAGGAAAGATAAGAGGTTGATGATATATGAAGGACTGTTTGAAAAAAATTTTCAGTGTTGGGGAGATATAGAGAACATTGGATGCGGTATTTTGGGCAGTGTTTCAGTAGGTGAAGTATACTAATAAACGATTTTACATTTCAATACTTTTAAAATTTTTTGCGGTTTTTTTTTTCATAATTATGAAAAGTTTTTAATCTTTTGAAAATTTTTATATTTTTTGAATAGATTTTTTTTATGAATTTTTTTCGTATTTTTTTTTTATCAGTGGGAAATCGTAGCTAAGGGAGCGTCCATTAATTACATGAGGCGATTTTGGAGATTTTTGACCTCCCCTCTCCTCCTGGTGAGATTTTATAAGATTTGGCTCTACTCCCTCCCTCATCCCCAATCACAAGTGAGATTTTTTTAAAATGTTTCTCGTGTAAATTCGTCGTATTCATTGTAAAAAGAAATAATAATTTTCTTGATATTTTTATCTAAGACTAGCAAGATTTAAATTTATTACTTTTTATTGTTCGATTGATAAATTTAATTCTTGAAGAGGTATCTAGTATCCACTGTGGTGATATTTTCTGGTCTGAATTGAATTCATGAACAAATTAATGTTTTTTTGTAATTAGTGAGTTAGGACACTTTTTTTTTTTACTTTATTTATGTCGTCGATGTAGTCATTTGCGAAAACTACACTTTATTTTGTCAATTTCGAAAATTTTAATGCTTATTTTCTTCGTGATGATCTGCTTCATTTTATGATTTAAAAAAATTAAAAAAAAAAACGAATCAGCCCACACGTACTTATAAGAATTTAAAATAAAATAATTTCGTAAAGATGTGTAATGTTGTAGAGTCCACGTCCAACTCGATGAATTAACGGTGAAATTTTGAACCTGATTCGTATAAAGTAATTATTTGCTCTTAAAATCAGAAAGGTGCTGTTTCTGTTGTCGTTTTTCACTATAGAATCTAGATTATCTAATATAAGTGAATAGCCTGTCGTGTAGGTTCTGTTTATTTTAATTTACTCTTTCGCCACTGCAACTAATATGTCGACTGGTCATACGATATTATTATTTCATCTGAAGCATATATACCTAATAAGCTTATTCGCCACACGATAATTATTACAATCTAATTGCAATTGTAATCAAATTAACACGCTCGAGTTCTCCCGCCATCTACGATAATTATATTCCTATTCCGTATTGAACTCAATAACCAAACGCACATTTCCCATAAATCTCGTATGCACCGATAGAACAGCTGGTGTTCGTAAATCCACACGGAACTATTTTCTGCGGATTGAATTGCTAATAATGGCTTTCACAATAAAATTATCAAGTGATATTCTCCATATCGTACGAAATATCAAGACTGAATAATAATTAAAGATATCTAATGAAAAGGAGGCGCGTTCGTTGGAAACTAGCTACCTGTGTTACGTAATGAACTCGTGGCACGGAGTACACGACCAGTGTTCGCTAATTATTCGTTTCAGCTTTGGTTCACGTTTGTCGAAACATGTTGGCCGAGTACATTCCACGAATGAAACTGCCGAGCTAAGGAATCCTATGTAAGAACGGATACGAGAGATGTGATTTCGACTGCTTTATACCAGAACGTATATTAAAAATTTATGCTTCAAGAGATTAACGTATTTCTGGCGTAAAAATGCGATATGTTGAAAATGTTTCGGATTGTGGGAAATGCGATTGAAATACGAAGCCGTGAGGATTGAGCAGCTCTGAGGTCGTAGCCTCGTATGGTGAGGTCATTAACGATATTTGAAGAGGTGTGAACCAGTAAATGATGATTTTTCGTTTTTATTTAAAAATAAATGAGTATATCTAATAACAGATTGATACGAAAAAAATTCTCCAACTTTTTTTTCAGTAAAAAAAAAAAAAAAAGTAGGAAATATTAAAAAAAAATTGTTTTCAGGTTTTAAATGTCAATTTATTCTAATTTAGGAGCTATATGTGCAATTTCTTAAACATAGGAGGGCGAGAACAAGGGATTAGCTTTCCTGTAAAATTCACTGGCTACGTAGTAAATTTCGAACCAAATGGAACCAAATATTTTTTTCTCTAAATATTAATTTGACATTAAAATATGCACAATAAAAAAATTCATTAGCTCACATTGCCATCTGCCTATTTAACATAAAATTTTACGAGAAATTGAAAAATTTCAAAAAAATAATTTCGTGCAAAAAACCGTAAGCAGCCATGCTGGTATTACTGTTGGTGAATCTTTAATGTTAGTATGTTCCCATATTCAGACTTACAAATGATGCTGTTAATTATTTTACATTAACACCCAATACCAAGGCTAGAAACCCCTACTTATTCTCTACGAAAAAAAAAGTAGATGTTGAATTTTGTACAATGTAGTATTACTTGCTCGCAGATATCATATGAATCTATACTAATTATGAGCTATTTGGAGTCTCTCAAGTATTCCTGAAATTTTAATTTATCCATTATTTTGAGGTCATATTAACGTAAAATTGAAGAAATTTGAGTTTCCTAGGTTCATTTAGGAAGAAGATAAATGCTGGCTCTAATAAATTTCCTGAATTGATTTCCCATTTAGAAGTCATTTTTCCCCTTCAGATTGACTTGAAAAACTGAAATTTGAGTGTCATGATTCCTATGACGCTATAAATAAAAATTTTTGATCTTTCGTTAACTCCACCACATTTTAAACCGGTGGAGTCTTATCATTCCTTGTAAAACAATCTAACTAAATGTTGAATTAGACATATGTGACACTTTTCTGGGGATTTCACGCCCCTTTCCCTTATAAAAATAAAATTGAAAAATTAGATAAAAATAATATAATTAAACATCTATTAACATTTACGTAAAGAAATTCAACAATTTTAGCACCTAAAATAGAAATTATAACTAATAAATAAAAAAAATTTATATTAAAGATAGTTACTCGTATTTTAAAATTAAATTTATTATTTTGAATTAAATTATTTTTTTTTTTTTTTAATAAAAGGAAAAATGATTATATTAATCATAAGCCTCTACATTTATTTAATTTGAACTATTTGTGATTCCTCAAGCCTCCTATAGTCGGAAATAAGGTGTATGGAAGTGGGCTTCACGGTATTAGCCACCCCTTCCATCGTCCCACCATCAAATTTTTCTCGTTGCCATATAACAAATTAATTTCCTGTACGATTTATAACTTCAATTTCCATTACTCTAGGAAAAAAAATTAATGAATGGGGCTTAGGCCCCCCTCCCCCTTGAGTCTTTCTTAAATCTTAACGATTTCACATTTTGTATTCCTTTTGACCCAAATTCAAGGGGTCATATTCTGGTCCTTAATTATTCTCAAACACTAATTTTGAGTTCTCTAGATAAAAATGATGAAGACGTATGGAAGATTCTAGAAATTTTTTGACTCAAAACGTTCTTAAATAGTTTTTTTCGCCACACAGTCCCTCTATATTCACTTTAGGAAATGTAGTTTTGCATATATGTTCATGTGCTTGACTTGAAATATTAATTTAAAAAATTAAACATTAAAATTTTTTTTTGTGAATTATAAAATGGTTAATTATAGTTAGTTTAATTTTTGTAATTTAATTTTTTAATTTTTTTTTTATATTTAATTTTATTAAATTAAATTAAATTATATTTTTTTGATAAATCCTTTATCGAAAATTTTGAGTTTAAGGTTACCTGAGCTTCTACAAATTTGAGTGAACTTCAACAAATGCCTCTAGATATTCACATAAATAACCTCTAACCAAATTTTTAGCAATTTTTATGCCCACTTCTTCAAGATACAAAGTGGGCGGGGGGGGGGGTAAAACTATATTATATTATATAAAATGGTTGGACTCTTGCTATATGAATGAAGAGAGAGAGGGGGGAGGGGGAGTCTATACATATGTATGCAAAAAAGTTGAATTCATTTATTATAAGACTATTCGGACCTATTTGCGGAATGAAAGATCTCCTCTTTTCTTCCAATCTTTCATCCAAAATTGAGTGGGCTATAATAGCTGGTACTGTCTGTCAAATATAGCTTGAGACTTTTTCAGAGCGCAAAGTTAGGCAAAAAGCGCGACAATTTTCACGATTTCATTACTTCCCAAAATGTGTTCAAATTGAAAATGCTGGCCAAATAGTCGAAACACTAAAGCACAAAAAAGTATGGTAAATGCGTTTCCAGTGAAATTCGATGGGCTGATAGGTAATAACACATTTACCTACTTTGTAACATAACCCACATTTTGAGTAACCATGCATGAATTGTTGCCTAACTTTGCGCTGTCAAAAAGTCTCAAGCTATATTTGACAGACAGTATTATCATTTTATTGAAAACTCAGCTATAAAACTCCTTCATATTTATGAGATATAAGCTTATTTTTTTTAAAAGAGATATAAATCTCTTTTCTCCTCTCCATCCATAGATTGCACTTGAGCCTGTTTAAAATATATTTTGAGTATCGTTCCACTCGCTCATCTCTGAAGTGATGGTTTTACTATGAGTATATGTGTGCTGCAAGTATCATACGCTGTTTTTAAAGATTCATTGAAATCCTTGCGAAGTAATATCACCTTTGACGAGAATCTCCGAAGTATTCCGCATGTTACCGAATATTTATAAACTGCAAGCATGAACCAGTGGGCCATTAAAATGTTCACTCAAGTTTTGAAATTTGTTCAATAAAACGTTATTAAATTTCCAAAACGTACAGACCACCCATTAACCATTTCAAAATCGTCTCTGACCCTGAGTCTCGCCTCAATTCAAAGATACAATCATGATCGTAAACGTCAGTGGAATTTTATAATTAAAATCTCGATTGTAGGACTCATAATGTCGCCAAATAAATCATCGTGACAGGTATTCATTAAACGCGATTTGCATAGGTGTAGATGTTTGAATATTGTATTAATACGACCATAATTATCGCATCGCGTCTATTACATCATTGTGGCCTTTTTTCGAATCCCACATTCGTCAACTCCGATAGCCATATACTGTCACTTGGCTGTGTTCGAGAATCGCTTAATAATGATTTTCTATTATGCGACAATTTGCGAACTTTCTCTCAGGTCGACAGCCTTGTACGTGACGAGAAAGGTATGCAACGTATAGTTTTTATATTTCGTATCTATACGTATAGGTGCGACATACGCGAGTTCACGCACCCATGAAATGAAGATTTTGCTCGAGAAAAAAAGTGAAAAGAATCCGCCTCGGGATGAAGAATATCCAAAATATAATTTTCGTGCAGACCTAAACGTTAGGTAATTTTTGAGCGTATGGACTCGCTGATGGCTACTCTACAACCGGTTATGCTCTACAAAGCAGCTGCTAGATTAATTCCTTGAATACAATATGGAGCTGTGAAGATGTAGTTGGTATTCGGATTGGATATCTGTTTGGAAAAATATCCCTCTGTATGTCCAGCTGTTTACCAGGTGTCAGATGCTCGGATCATGGTTATAGGCAAAGGGTTATGTATATGAACAGTTTTTTGGCTCACTCCAAAAAAAGAAATCATTGAAAAATAAGCATAGCGAACAAAATTACATGCAGTATATAGGCACCGTATTGAAATTAAAGTAAAATCGAAAGCATGGAAGACACATATCGAGAAAGAAAAAAAAACAAGTAGAAATACAATAGCGTACATAATACGTATGTACTTATTAGTGTTTAATCGTCAATAATAATTGTAACATACGTGATGTGTGCGTTACTTGTATAGAGTAGAAAAATTTCGTACAATAATGTTATAAGTATAAATAACTAACTTGCGTGTCATCAATTATTTATACATGGGAGAATATTAAAAAAGAAATGCCAGCATGCTACATTACTGGAAGTGAGTTTTTAATTAGGGCATGTTCAGACTACATGTAATAATGCTGTTAATTTCTTTGTAGTTGTCACCCACACCCAGTACCAGGGGTAAGAAGTGAGAACACTTACCAATCCCCTCCAAACAATCTAACTGCAAGAAGTTGAATTCGAGGGACGTTGTATGAGTTAATACTTATTAAGCCTTGAACATACTAAATGTGTATACTGAATGAATTTTATTTCAACTCCTCGTCCCAAGATCTGTAGGAATGGAAGGACTGCAACGTAAACCCTGTTACTTTAACCATCCACAGTTGACATGGGAGATCAAGTTTACAATACCACAGAATTGCAATCATTTGCACATGGTGAAACTCCCTTCATTACCTATAGGTGGCTTCATATTCAAAACAAAGAAATCGATTCTAACATTTTTTACTCATTTATCATATGATGCTTGAAAATTACAACAAAAAAAGTCATATAAACTCTTTGTCTATCAGCAAAATTGAAGGAGCTGTATCAATTTGGAAATTTTGATCCCTTCAATTTTGTAGACAGGCAAAAATGTTAGAAGATTTATTTGTTACACTTTTAATGTAGTATCGGTAGATTGAAAAAAAAAAAAAACATTTCGAAGACTAAATTATTTTCGGATTTCAATGACGTCATCTCTGTTTTACAAAAAAATTGCATTAAAATTTTTTTCAAGTTAGCAGAAAGTACCTACTTAAAAACTTGAACAAAAACAGTTATTTAAAGTTTTTGTTCATCCATATCACCTGTGGCCGGTTTAAGGAATGATGGAGCGTTTTCAAATTTGTTGTTCAACATTTTGCATATTCACGATTCTGAAGGGGTACTTTATAAAAGAATTTTTTGTCACTTTATAATTTGATTCTTTTTTTCCCCACGACTGTAAATCTTGTTTCAAAATAATTTCCCGGTGTCGTGATTTTTTTCTGCATTAAAAAAAAGATAGAAGCTCAAAAAATGATTTCTCCCTTATATCTCCTCAGGGTTTGATTTTAGGGCGAAAATAGTTTAGTATAATTTTATTCTATACTAAATTTCCTATAACTTTCATATAAACATTTTTTTTCTAGGACCCATAGGTGAGGAGTTAGAGATGTATTAAATTTGGTACTTTAGGGACTCATTTACCTGTCATGTGACATTATACGTATATGCGAATGAAAATCACATATAGTACGATTTGTGACTGCATACCAACCTATTCATGACCGTGTGGAGGTTTCAGCTTCTTCTCTACCTTTCCTTACTCTCCTCAGTTCGTACCTACTTATGTATGAATATTTTCATGGGTATAAAATACATTTAATGTACTACGTAATCGTGTGTAACACCTTCCAACTACATACCAATTTCATGTGGGTCCCAGTTCTCTCTCCTATTCACATATACAGTTGAATCGAGAATGAGCTGGTTATATAAGATATTTTAAATTCTGTATTAGAATCTACAATAAGTATACGCAAGCATTCTACGACCAAATCGAAGATATATGAAG
The DNA here is from genome assembly GCA_009761765.1 of Phenacoccus solenopsis. Taxonomy (NCBI): domain Eukaryota; kingdom Metazoa; phylum Arthropoda; class Insecta; order Hemiptera; family Pseudococcidae; genus Phenacoccus; species Phenacoccus solenopsis. The sequence continues at coordinate 10,468 of VFXL01000360.1, read as the reverse complement.
TACATACGATCTAGCGAAATATTTTTACATTCTTGTTTATTGAAAAATATATATATGTATATCTTATGTAATGAACTCATCATTTTTCACTCATATATAATGTCATACAACATAATTTAATCAAGTGTATAATGATGATGAAACTCCTTAAACATAAAATTTCAAATACTCTCCCCGTAGCAAAAAAAAATTTTACATGAAAGTTGTAGAAAATTTAGTGTAGAATAAAATTACACTGAGCTATTTTCGCTCTATGGTCAAATCCTGAGGAGATATAGCGAAAAAACGTTTGTTGGGGGTTCCAAGCCTTCCCTCACTCCATGGGCTGCGTTCATCAACTAGAAATATATATAGGAATTGGAAGTCATCGACCAAAATTGATATCATAAATAAAAAATGATGTACTAAAAAGAAGAAAATAATTTATTGAAGTAATAAAATTTCATAGAAAAATTTATTAAAATAATTTTTTGTTTAAGGGAGTTTATTCAAGGTTGCTCAGCAACTAGGGTCATTTCCGACTGAAAATATTTACAAATGAATTTTTGCAGAAGTACTTAATTTAAATTATTGTTTTATAATAATTATATTTTTTCATTCAATTACTTAGGGATAATTAAAATTAATAGAGTTAATTAAAATTTTAGTTTGGAAACTCCAAGTATATTAGTGTAGCTAAAAAAAAAAAAATGTTCCCTCGAAATTTTCTCCACAAATGATCCTCATTAATTTGGTCTATAGTCTACATTTACTGGTATAATAGGGATGTCGTATTTTCTAGTGCTAAATTTTGAATTATTTGAGGCCCCTCAAATATTCCCCAATTTTTGATTCATCCACCATTTAAACAAATTCGAGTGTTTTAGGTGCATTTTAAGACATTATACTCTATTTACCTCCGAAAGCCATCCCATTTCACTTGGTAAGCTGAAATTTAAATATATATGTTAATTATCCAACCTCAATTTATTTTGAGCCCATAATTGAAAAATGTTGATTTTACGTTTACCCTCACCATAACCAGTTTTAAAGGGAGAGTTTAGGTGTCTAAGCCCCAGAGCTTTTCTTTTTAGGTGTTTTTTAATTAAAAATGTAAAGAGACCCATTTTGTGGAACAGGTAATCCTTCCCACTGACTTTGACTTTATGGAATTGCCCCCCCCTCCGTAGCAATCCTAAAACCGACACTGACTCTCACCACATTCTGAGTAAGATGAACCCTCCCTCTTTCCACTAGTAGCTCCAGATATATAGTTATGTTCAAGATATGTTATACCCAAATTTATAAATTTTCAACTTTTCGAGGTTTCTCAAGCCATTTTCAAATTTTAGAATTTTTTAATTTTTGATCCATTTTGACCTAAATTGAAAGGATTATATTCTTGCCACAAATTATCTCCATATATGAACTTTGCGGTTTGAAAGTAAGTTAAGTAAGAAGATGTATGTAGAAGAAGCAACAAATTTCGTAACTCAAAATTTCTCCAAGATAACTTTTTTCGGTTTTAATTCCTTCGAAATTTACTCAGGAAGCTGAAATTCAAATATCGTAGTTTTCTCATTTTACTCTGTTGTGAAACATCAAAGTAGATGTCTCTAGACTCACTCGAAATTGAATAAACTATAATTTAGAGTGGAATGAAAAATGTGAAAGGGTGAAGGGAGGAGATGAATAATAAAAACATTCGTATTAAAAGTAGCACTTCAGCCACATGAGTATACGAATAATGTGAATTGCATAAATATGATAATTCTCCCTGGCTCAAGCTCTCTTCTCTTTTCCAGATCATGTTAATTGTAATTTTTATTAAAAATTTAACTAAAATTTGTTACTCATCAATATGTTTCCTGAAAACATGATTTCAACGGTTCATGATTTCATCCTACATATCGAATGATTACTACGATTTTCATTCGTCAAAGTCGAATATTTATTTGTTATACGCGAGCTCACGGACTAAATGTATATTTAGCATCGTCATCTCATCGACAGATACCGTTAAACAGCCGCATATCACGTATCAAATTCAATTTCCACATCTCCGGTTAATTTCTACTACGCTTTGTTTATCCTACACGGAAACAAAATCAATACTCTAAAAAAAAACTCCCGTTATCGAGAGCACCGAATGCATAGCCTATCGTGATTAAAATCCAGAGAAACAGAAAAAAAAAGATCATGTTCGATGATTATTACGTTTTGCCTACCCTCATCTCGTCTGTTATTAAGAATGTTATGACCATTTCGCGACGTTACGCTTCGAGTGGTCAACAATGAGAGTAAAAAATCTCTTTTATAGGTTTATTATTAAGGTAAGAAATCCATATCTAATTTGCTATTCTGTCCACCTTCTTTCTAATCCGTAACAACTATTGGACTTCATTTGGTCTATGGTCGCGTATTCGTATTCTTCATTGTACGATTTTTATAGAAGAGAAGACGTGCACTTGCGGTGTATTCGTTTGAGGCTAATTTATATAGAGATGGCGGTTTTAGAAGGTAGTTAATTTGTATTATTTACTTGATGACTTTCAAATTAACCAGCTGGATGTGTAACTAATGGTGACTAGGTAAAGGTGCCCATCTCTTTTTTTAGACAGGTGTAAGAAAAATAAGAACCAATCTTTGGATACCTGAAAGACTCCGAGGTTCTGGATTTTCTCCTATGTATGGATGTAATTAAAAATGAATTTCACGCTCGTCGTATTTTATTGATGTGAAAAAAGAACGTGTTAACGAGAAAAAATACCGATGTTCGATGTATGACGTCTTGTTCTTTCGTGTATCGTGTATTTGGTACTGAAATTACGTCGTGTACAACAACTAAGCGTTTTTTTTTTCACAAAAAGGTTAAATTGAAGAGCATTAAAATTTTTACAGAGGTATACTCGAAAATTCACGAAATTGTGGTATGTGGTTGGTTGTAATTTTATCGTTTATTTTTGTGCAAAAATTTTCCATTATTTTCATCTTGAAAAGGAAATGATTTATAGCCAGTTTTTCTGCAACATGTTCACGTTCTTTTTGCTTCGAAATTGAATTATAAAAAAATATTTATAAAAAAATGCGCATATCTCTCATAATTTAGTAGACTACTTATAATTCCACGGATCGGTGAAAATTTAAAAAAAAACTGCCGGTCATGAGATGTAAATGATTATACGGTCCGGTTCACGGTGCAACGAATTACCGTAGAAAGTGACATTAATAACCAGTTTTTTCGTATTAATCTTCGCGGATAAATGTCTGGTAATTGCGGATAATATTCTAGCTATAAAAACACTTAATATAATTTTCTATCATAAGTATTGTTTATATTCACGAAGTGATTTGTCGTGAAGGTAGTTGAAAGCTCAAAAAGGTTATTAATATGAGTGATATTTCGTATCCTCTTTATATCATCTCTTTTTTCTACAGAAGAGTCAGGAGGGGTGTTTGCGAGTGATTTCTTTCCTCAATAATGTAGTTAGTCAAAAATATATGTATATGAATTCTTAATGCAAGATTGCAGCTTCAATATGAAAGGTTGATAAAAATACCACATAACTTTTTCTCTTGTTTTACCAAGAATTAGGAGATACAACAGTAGTTTCCTCATTTTAGTTCTTGTTAGAAGGCTGCTGAATGATGGTATTTCGAAACTTTAGTCTTCCCACTACAGCTTTCAAGTGAGAATGGAAATGTAAAATTTGATGGATCCCTATGTAATACGAGTTGAACAACTTTTTATTCAAATTATCAACGGGCACATCCCATGGTCCCCTTATTATTAGTTGCTGAAAAGGAGTTGAAATTGTAATTGAAAAAAATGTTTGGAGTAATGTTCAAAAATCAATTTTCAAACGAATTACGCATTCTGATATTCGATCCATTTTGCGTGAATGAAAAAATTGCTAATTTTTGGAAATTTTGATATTTTTCAAAAATCTCAGAGCACTTTAGCTTAATTCAACAACAGGTATTGCTGTTTAGTCAGTTTTAACACCAAGCAAGAGATATTTTTAGAACCCATGAATGGTGAAAATTCGCCACATTCTGTCTATTAGATCCCATAAAACCAAAAAATCAAGAGCGCATTACGCGCTTCCAGCATAAATGAAAATTATTAACAATTTTCTAAAATACGTGAAATATGCGATTTTTCAAATTATTAATAAAATTTTTAGACACCATAAATATGAAAAAAATTTGTTGCTCATTTTTTTGAAAACTATAAGACACAAAATGTAACCCACGTATGCAAAAAATTTTTAATTTCCACAAAAATAATTTCTTTAGTATTTTTTTCAAATCATTAAAAAAATTTGCGAAGACTTCGATGTGACAAGGTTTCTTTTCAAATGTGCTATTGAAGTGTTTTGGCAACCTTTTCATTCTAGGGGTCATCGACTTTAAAATAAAAAAAATTCAAAAACTTTCTCAAAAAGGGTTTTTTTCTTCAACTCTACTCCAAATGCACTTGGGAAGCTGAAATTCGAATATGTCGATGTACGTAACTCACTCTTTTGCATGAGATCATAAACGAAAAATTTGAGCTATTTCCCTCTTCTCCACCTTTCCTCAAAATATGAGTGATACCTACGCCATTTTGAGGTGTTTCCAAAAAACAAAAAAGTTTCTGTTTTGCATTTTCAAGAAGAGTCTTTCACCCAATTTTGAGCATTTTTCATCAATACTCGCTGGCGCTATGAGTGCGGAAAAAATATATATATGCATGCCACTATCTTTGTCAGGCCCTGGACCGTAGATAACAAACAGGCGTTCCGAGACCCGGTTTTTATTTAAAGAGCTAGAGATGCCGGCGTGAGCTTTCTAGAAACCACTTGAACATAGAATATTAGGAACCTTTGAAGGGGTGAAAAAAAATCAAAATTCATGTATACAAATGATATGCAACGGTTCTTATGAGACACGCTTCAGATTTATTACTATCCTTGTCAGGCCCAGGTGGGTCTCCCCAAGATAGCACCATGTCCATGGCTTCCCAATGTTTGTATAAAACTGAAAGCTATATACGTTCAAATATACGCACAAAACGTTGTGAGACCCAAAAAGGGTCTTACAACCTTTTTGGGTCTCACAACGTAGGATCCGGTCTCAGAAGGACATCATTTCCAAGATCAGGCCTGACTTTACCATACCTATATATACATATATGTATACCACTATCTTTGTCAGGCCCTGGACCATAGATATCAAACAGACGTTCCGAGACCCGGCCTTATTTAAAGAGCTAGAAATGCCCGCGTGAGCTTTTTGGAAACCACTTGAACATAGCATATTAGGAACCTTTAGAGGGGTAAGAAAAATTCAAAATTCACGTATACTATGGTTTTTACGAGATACACTTCATATTTATTACTATCCTTGTCAGGCCCAGGTGGGTCTACCCAAGACATCATCGTATCCATGGCTTCCTAATGTTTGTGTAAAAATGAAAGCTATATACGCTCAAATATACACACAAAACGTTGCGATCGGGTCTCGGAAGGATAGCATAATTTCCAAGATCAGGCCTGACATTACCGTACCATACCTATACACATATATATATACCAAAAAGTTGAACATTTGCTAAATGATTATAAATGGTCAGAAACGCAAAGATTTGAAGACTCTCCCTCCCCAACCCCCCTTTCCAAATCAGGTACGCTGTAGTAGTTACTGTTTTTATCAAAAACTTGGCTATAAAAAAATCATCCAAAATACAAGGACAAAAAAAGTTTTTAAAATTTTGAAAAACAAAGAATCTCCTCTCATTCCCTTAGAATTGTTCGATTTCGAACGGTAGTTTTGAAAATATTCCCATGTTACGATTCGAACACCCCCTCAGAATGAAGAGGTTTCTAAGTGAATGGATGGTCTGTTTTTTTTATTTTACCGAGGGCATCATATAAAAAACTTCTATAGGTCATAAGATTTTAAAATAGATGAGGCCAAAAATGAACACCATTCTAGGTACTTCTTTTGTAATCATTTTCAAAAATTTGATTAAAATTCCGATAAATATGTCGAGTGAATTTTAAATAAGCTTCTTGATTAGTCGCGTGCGCTGCCTCGCTCTAATACACGCACATCTACTTGGAATAAACGGTCGAGATATTTAAAATTACTCAAATAATCGCTATAATTACATAACATTTTACAACTTTACATCCTATGTACACCTTTTGGACCTTGCGTATTTAACCTTGAAATGTTTGAAGTAATAAGAAATTTCTCACGAGCGAATATAATTAGAAAAAAATTAACTGTAACAATAAAGTTGCCAATTAATTTCTTTTTGTTTGCGAGTAAAATGTTCCCACAACGGGCACTCGAGCGGAGTAATCTAGTTTGTAATTTGAATATCGTCGAACTATGGTACATTGGCCTTTCGAGTTGAGTAATGCTTAACTGTTTAACCCTTTGTATCGAATATGATTTCAGTATTGGCGGTTTCAGCTATACAAACATGACCGATATTTAGTGAACCAGATATGGAATACAACCTTGTCACCCTTTACCAATAAGGCGATACTTCAACATCAATTTATGAGTAATAAATGGGCTCATAGTATACAGAAAGACTATCCCAAATGCTTTATTTATTTCGTTTTCTCCAACTCATATGATATCAACGAACCGTTCGGCTTTCTCGTCTACCTACGAATGAGAAATAATTAACGCGTGAAAAATTAATTATATCGATGGTGGTTGGTACGAATGCGTGATTCTTAAATAGCGCAAACTTCGTAGATAACGAGATTTTAATTGACGAACTATAACCAGATGCCAATAAAATGCATTAAATCGTTAACCTGTTTACGAGAATTCCTCTCAGTGGTGAAATTTACTGTTTAAATTGCTAAAAAAATTACGAAATGTCGTTGCACAGCGGATACAAGATGCAGCGGCGTGATACGACGTCACGTGCATTGGTTCATTTTATTGCAGTTTAGGTGTGAAAATTCCTAATTTAATGAAATCGAAAGTCATTCCAGTATTCCACGGTGTAGGTTTAGCGTTGATTCTGAAAGTGATAATTCTCTTCATGTTCGCTGAATGAGTATTTAGTGTTGATGTTGATACATTTGTAGATATGGGAAATGGGAATACTAAGATGTTTTATGCGTGTATGATTTCATTTTACATTTACCTACTTTCTCTTATAGGCTATCGTATTTTTGGTTGGTGGTAGGTAATGTATATGTATACCTAGCTGAAGTTTTAAGATAAATTTCCATTGCTGCTGTTTTTTTTTTTTTTTTTTTGAAATTTTGGCTTATTTTTCTTAATAAGCTAATGAAATATCCCACTATGAAATATGAAATATTCCGACCTCATTAAGTGAACATACAAATTAAAATCTAAAAGAGAAAAGTAAACAGGTATACAACGAATCTCAATTTTTAAAACGATGTAGAGGTATAACACCATTTTTATTGTGACAGTCCTTGTCCAAAATATTCATTATGTAAGGTATAGGTAGAGATTCTTCATATACAAATATCTAGGGGAACTGTTCACTCAGATTTCGAGGGCAGTCGGAAAATCCCCTAAAGCTTCTAAATTTTTGATCATAGTGTCGTAAAATGAAGTAGGTCAAGGACATCAACATATGCAAATTTTAGCTTTGTAAATTAATATAAAGAAATGTGAAAGCAATAAAAGGATTTTAATGGAGGAATAGGTCGTGAAATCATTTGACTTGTCCATGTCTCTTCACTGAAGCCGCTTTGGAAGAGTTATCATTCTGTATAGAGCTGGTTGGGGAACACGATATGATACCCTTGAATTTGGGTCAGAATGGATTTAAAATGGTAGATGATCACAATTCGAAAAAAAACCGAGATTGGCTAATATGATTTCCGCAAAGTGGATTTGGAGGGGAGTTAAAACTAAAAATAGATTTGGAGGAGAAATTGAGTAGGGAAAAAAGATCCAATAAGGAAGGCTTGAGAGACTTCAAATCGCTGAAATTTGATAGATGCGAGTTCATGTGATTACTGGGAATAAAAACTGCGCTGTATCCCAAATCCATTTCCAGAGATTATGTCCGGTGGGAAGGGGAGGGGTTGTTGTGTACTACAATAAAAACTTATTTGATTAGACCTTTTTTTTCCTATCCTTTTTTAACTCGAATATTTAAATTAAAAATTTGATTTTTTTATAAATTTATTTATTTTTTTTTTTATTTTTTTTTTATTGACGCCTTGTACAGCGCTGGGCTAGAGGCGTGTTTAAGTAGAGTTACAGGAGTGGGTATAAGGCGGTTGTGTGAAGGAAATTCAGTAAGTGGAGTATACTAGTGGGATCATTCTGTAAAATGTATTGGATTTCGGGTTTGGGAAAGTACAAGTTTCTATGAATGTTATATTTTGAACATTCTTGGAGGATATGTGTTACTGTTATAGGAGCATTACATGTTTCACAGATGGGAATGGGCAGTCTATTGAGGAGGTAGCTGTGGGTGAGGAGAGAATGTCCAGTGTGGATTCGGGTTAGGATGACTTGGTCTCTGCGAGACAGTTGAGTAGGATATTTCCAGGGTTCTATTACAGTATGGATTGTTTTTAGTTTGTTGGATGAAGGAATTTGTCTCCAAAAATCTGAGAATAGGTGATTTGCATATATTTTAATGGCAGATTTGACGTCTTTCAATGGTATAGGAACGTTTGGAACAGGTGAAACATAGAGGGACTGTTTAGCGGAGAGATCTGCTTGTTCATTCTGTGTTATATTGGAGTGTGCTGGAATCCAGATAAGGGTTATAGATTTTTGAGTGTTAGCGAGAATTTGTATTATTTCTTGGGAGATTGGGTGTAGTTTCTTAGAATGGTAATTTTGGATGGTTTTTAATGCAGAAAGAGAATCTGAAATTATGAGGACTTTTTCTAAGAGGAAATCTTGAGAATATATTAGGGATAATTTGATAGCTGCTAGTTCAGCGGAAAGTATGGAAAAGTGATTCGGTAATGGGTATAAGATCTTGTAGTTACGGTGAATAATAGAGCATCCGGTTCGGTCTTGGTATTTTGAGGCATCTGTGTATATATGTTCGTGATTAGGATAATTACTTAGGAGCTGTGCAAAGTTGATTTGATAAGTAGAAGCGTTTGTGGAGGCTTTAGGAAAGTTATTTAAGCATAAGTCTATAGAGGGTTGAAATGTGAGCCAAGGAGGATTAATATTCGTGATTTATTTATTATTTATATAGATTTAATAATTGATTAATACTTTTTATATATGTAACAGCGTCCAGTAAAAGGGACCCAAGGGTAGAACAGTTAAAATTTTTTTGATTCGAAATTTCATTAAAATTTGAAAGGAAGTGGTGTCAGACCTCAAAAATCAATTTTGAGTGAGATATAGTAATTTTAAGTGAGTGAGGTCGAAAAAAACAATTTTCAAAAGAAAGGGATCTAAGGATTGTTCATTCTGAATTTTTTAGATTTTGTTAAAATTTAAACTGCTCTCCTGAACAATTTCGTTTTTGGTCATTAGGTCCCTTTTACCAGATGCCGTCACATAAGAGTATGTTATTTTTTTCTAACTTGCTGGGATTAAAGACGTTTAAATGTCCCAAGTTCATCTTCTTATGCAGGTTCAGAGGGACGAGCAAAAGTTTCCAATTAACACGATTATCTGAAAGTCTGAATGAACCCGCTATTAAGAATGCAGCTCTAGTATTGTGGCATGGCTGCTTACAATTTTTTTTTCATAAAGTTTTTACAATAAAAAAAAATTAATTGAAATTCGTCAAATTTTAAAATTTTCTGAAGTAAAACATTTTGCATTTACTGAGGATGTTAGGATTGTTAGGGTCAGAAGGGAAGAGGGGAGGTTTACCCAAACCTCCAAAATATCAAAGGACAGTAAAAAAAATAGGAGTGATGAATTTCATATCAAAAAGAACGGACAACTGGGTATTATTTTGCCCAACTTCTTATCCCTATTCTAAATTTTTAAATTCTTTTATTCTTGAAATACTTTTGTAAATATTTAAAAAATGTTAAAAATTTTTTCTAACGCATTATGCTCATTTTCAAAGAATTTTTCAAGTTTAACCATTTTTTTTTTTTTTTTTTTTTCATAAATCAGTTTTTTGATATTTTTTTCAAATAATTACTTCCTATAAAAATTATACATGAAACGTTTCTTTATTTTAAAATTTTTTTCTTCATATTCGAAGATTATTAAATTTTATTTTTCTAACGTGCTATAAGCTACTGCGTGAACTAAAGACATGGATTCAAATTCAATTTCAGAGAAGTGATCACATTTTTTCAAAATGAAGATAAGGTTTCGGGAATTTCTGTGAGGGAGAAGGAAGACTTGGCAAGATGTGAGAATGTAGTTGATAGGCGGAGGAGTTTGAAATTAAATGAAAACTCAAGGGATTTGGTCAAGACGTCACTAAATATAAGTAAGGGAAGAGTAAGTAATGCGGAATCTTTTTGGATATTTTTGATTTTTTTACAATATA